>JAXIVJ010000847.1:0-173726 GCA_036785665.1 Chirona hameri
AAATGTCAGGCCTCCATGCATGCCAACATAAAAATTAAGTTTTATTAAATTGTTAAAGATCTCCTTTCTCACAAGTCCTTTTACTCCTCCATAAAAATTGCCAGGCCTCCATGCATGCCAACATAAAAAGTAAGTTTGATTAAATTGTTCATAATCTCCTTTCTCGAATCCGCCAAAAGGGAGTACGTCCTGAGCGCTGCATGCTTCAGCGTATAACAAAATAATGTTCAGAATAACACGCGCCCCTGGAGGGCCTCTGATAATTACACGCCCTGGAGGGGGGGGGGGGCGGATTTCGCCCCCCCCCCCCCTATGATCTCGAAAACCACGCAACGTAGCGACAAGCGAGAAACGACGTTAGATAGCTCGAGACAAGCTTTTTCGAAAGTATTTCGTTTTTTTTTCAGGTCAATATTGAGGTCACCAGAGGTCATCAAGGGTCAGATTTTCACATTTTCAAGACTTCGGTTCGAACACCCCCAAATATCTCGGGAACTATGATAGTTAGCAGCAAACGGAAAAAAGCAATCGAAAGTCATTAAAAAATGCAATCGACATAGGTGTCCTCAGATTTGAGCTCAGGTCAATAGTTTAGGCTCCAGAGGTCATCGAATGTCAAAAAGGTGATTTTGTTTTCAAAACTGTTTTCCCCAAATGACTTTTTACCTAATAAAGATAAAGCAATAATGTTTACGCCATCGCGTGTCTTGTCAAGGCGCTTCGAATCATATTCATGGTGACCGGGTTAAGTCAACTGAGAAATTTGACCTCAGGTCAAGGTCAAGTGGTGACCCAAGTTGGTCCATGTTGCATATTGGGAGACGTGTCTCGACGAGACAAACATATTGGTACCGTTTTCTCTTCTCTATCTTCATTATGTCGATAGTTATTGATAAAACCGTGTTGGCGGTCACAAAATTGACCTGACCTTAGGTCACCGATATTAGAAATCCGAGATAAACAAATTGTTGGTATCTATGACCTTATGAAGTCCTGCAAGATTGAAACTGATCGGCGTAAAACTGTGGCTGTGGTACTACTGCAAACGTTTTGGAGTTGAGGTCATCACGTGACCTGGTCTGGTGACCTGACCTGAGATGACCTGAGGCCAAGCATTTTACATAATGCGGGAAGTTCATTTCTAAACAGGTATACAAAAAAACGGCGGCGCTGCGCGCCGCCGTTTTTGCGCTATCCTCGAAAAACTGGAGGGGTGGGCGGATTTCGCCCCCCTCCAGGGCGCGTGTTAATAATGCCATTTTTGATCAATAATTATTTTGGTTCATTTCGACGTTTGCGTGTGCCACGCGCTGTGGTACCACCCCTATAAGAACGCACCATACCAAAATCAAAATTGATTTGACGGTCCTTTCCAATAGTGAAAACCCGATCTCAATCGGAGCAGCGGTTGCAAAGTTATTAGCTTCCGAAAAGCATCTGTATGGCCGGGTCGGGCAGGGTCAAATGTAAATTTGTCTAGTAAGTTGATGAGAAACCTCACGGGCGCTACGCGACCACTAGGCAATTGATTTATACGATGAAGCATGCAGCGCTCAGGACGTACTCCCTTTTGGCGGGATTCGAGAAACGAGATCATGAACAATGTAATAGGTCAGTAAAACGCCTTTGTCACACCGCGCCCGCTCGGTCCTCGCACAAAAAGGCGTTGTACTGGCTAGTTAGTAACTGGGCCAATTTGTACAGTTTTTCCCTCCACAGGCTGTCCGTCATTGCATTCATACATCTGAATCAGGGTTCCAATTATCCAATACATTTGGAAATAAGGAGTAGAAAATTCATAATACAACACAGGAAAATAGTGTAATATAGTATCCATAGGGTGTCGTTTTCCACTCGGTATCCAATGCTAGGACACTGCACCAAAAACACTGTCCGACCAGCAGACAAGCAACCCCGAACACAAACCCGTGTCCTCTGCTCAGTCGGTCTGTATTGTCAGCGAACCAGCCGCGCACACCAACACGCACACAGCTCACATCACCAAGCAGCGCTGCGAAACGTCACGATCCTAGCCGGAAATAAATAGATACTCCGAACGGGTGGCGTCCTGCCTGCGGTCCTCCCGTCCTCTGTCGGCGGTCATCCCGCCCTCTGCCTGCGGTCCTCCCGTCCTCTGTCCGCCCGGTAAAACGCTATCAAAAACACCCAGCGAGCGGCTAGGCCAACGTAAAACAATACTGTCCGGGTGCCGCTGGCTGGCGAGGCCTCTGCGAGGGGCAGCACCTCCGTCTGGGCCGGAGAGGTCGGTCGGGGCGTCCTGAGCCAGCGGCGGCGGCGGCGGCGGCGGCGGCGGCGGCGGCGGCGGCGGCGGCGGCGGCTCCGGCTCCGTCAGGTACATGGCACAGCCAGGATGATTCACGTCCTCTTGAAGCTCTCAGTCAGCGACTTAAAGTACGCCTCGTGTAACTGGCCTACGAACGCCTCGTCGTTCTGTGACGGAAGAGAGGGGCGGGGGCGTCACGGTAAGGAGGCGGTCGCTGCACAGGTTACGTCTGCTACACAGATACACAAGCGAAGGTTACGTCTGCTACACAGATACACAAGTCTACACAGGACCCATGACTTCGGAAGACCCAAGGTTTTGTCACCGACACTGACACACTGGCAGGGGTTCCGCCACAGGGTTCCCCCGAATTTTTGGACTTTTAACATTACGCCTATGATGATATATTAAAAAATAGACTTCAGAATGCCTCTGCACCCCCCCCCCCCCCATTTTCGGAACGTGGTGGAGCTCTTGGACACTGGCAAGGACATGTCACGTCAAATCGCGGTATTGAATGCCCAACAAGATAAACTAACAGTGAAAACAACTGCAAGGAGCAGAACACCAATTAAGTAATTATCCCAGTCGCCACATAGGTTGTCAAAGCATACCAGTCCAGGTAGCGTATAACCTATGTCTCACACCGCACAGGTGTACTGACCAGCGACTGGTGCGTCGGATCCACGCGGCCCACCTACCTTCAGAAGGTAATTGAACGCCTGTAGCAGCTGGCGTCTGGTGAGAGGCGTCACCTCGACCAGGTCTCCGTCCCCGGCTCGTGGCGGCGGCTCCGAGAGCAGCGGCGACGGACCCGCCGCCGCCGCCGCCGCCGCCGCCGCGCGGTCGCCGGCCGCAACCGAGCTTCCTAAGTCGATGCCAGGAGGCGGCACCAGCGCCGAAAACATCATCGGTGACATGAGCGCCACCGAGAGGCCGGAGCCGGCCGTCTGCGGACAGAGAGGGGTCCGTCAGATGGAGGACAGGGTTGGGGGCGTCATATGGAGGTCTGAGGACAGGGAGAGGGGGGGGGGGGGGGGGGCTGCGTCAGATGGAGGTCTGAGGACAGGGGCTGCCGATGGACCGACAGGAGGGGGCTGTCAGATGGAGGACAGAGATGGGCCATCAGATGAAGGACAGAGAGAGGCCCATCAGATGGAGGACAGAGAGGGGCCCATCAGATGGAGGACAGAGAGGGGCACATCAGATGGAGGACAGAGAGGGGCCCATCAGATGGAGGACAGAGAGGGGCCCATCAGATGGAGGACAGAGAGGGGCCCATCAGATGGAGGTCAGAGAGGGGCCCATCAGATGGGGGACAGAGGGGCCCATCAGATGGAGGACAGATAGGGGCCCATCAGATGGAGGACAGAGAGGGGCCCATCAGATGGAGGACAGAGAGGGGCCCATCAGATGGAGGACAGAGAGGGGCCCATCAGATGGAGGACAGAGAGGGGCCCATCAGATGGAGGACAGAGAGGGCCCATCAGATGGAGGACAGAGAGGGGCCCATCAGATGGAGGACAAAGAGGGGCCCATCAGATGGAGGACAGAGAGGGGCTCATCAGATGGAGGACAGAGAGAGGCCCATCAGATGGAGGACAGAGAAGGGCCCATCAGATGGAGGACAGAGAGGGCCCATCAGATGGAGGACAGTGAGGGGCCCATCAGATGGAGGACAGAGGGGCCCATCAGATGGAGGACAGAGAAGGGCCCGTCAAATGGAGGTCTGTGATTAGCGATGCCAGTCAGTTGAAGGAGCGGTCCAGTCAGCCTGGGTCACGCCGGCCAACTATGACACAAACCTGTCGACAAATTGACAGAATATTTCGAATCTACCACATAAAAAGTAGCATGCAAAGGACATCCCAAGTATCCTGACAATTCAGAGCGAGACTTTGTTGCAAGTTTTCCGTGTGTCCCGGTAGATGGCAGCAGGGGAGGCCCCGTCGTGGCCGACGCTCTGTCACCGCTCTCCACCCAGTCCATTCTCGCAGCCCCGGAGTCTGGCAGCAGTGCTCATTCCCGCATCCCCGGAGTCTGGCAGCAGTGCTCATTCCCGCGGCCCCGGAGTCTGGCAGCAGTGCTCATTCCCGCGTCCCCGGAGTCTGGCAGCAGTGCTCATTCCCGCGTCCCCGGAGTCTGGCAGCAGTGCTCATTCCCGCCGCGCCCTGTGTACTGGCAGCAGTGCTCATTCCCGCGGCCCCGGAGTCTGGCAGCAGTGCTCATTCCCGCGTCCCCGGAGTCTGGCAGCAGTGCTCATTCCCGCGTCCCCGGAGTCTGGCAGCAGTGCGCATTCCCGCGTCCCCGGAGTCTGGCAGCAGTTCCCGGCCGCGTCCCTGGAGTCTGGCAGCAGTGCCCGGCCGCGTCCCCGGAGTCTGACAGCAGTGCGCATTCCCGCGTCCCTGGAGTCTGGCAGCAGTGCCCCTTCCCGCGTCCCCGGAGTCTGGCAGCAGTTCCCGGCCGCGTCCCTGGAGTCTGGCAGCAGTGCCCGGCCGCGTCCCCGGAGTCTGACAGCAGTGCTCATTCCCGCGTCCCTGGAGTCTGGCAGCAGTGCCCATTCCCGCGTCCCCGGAGTCTGGCAGCAGTGCTCATTCCCGCGTCCCTGGAGCCTGGCAGCAGTGCCCATTCCCGCGTCTCCGGAGTCTGACAGCAGTGCTCATTCCCGCGTCCCTGGAGTCTGGCAGCAGTGCCCATTCCCGCGTCCCCGGAGTCTGACAGCAGTGCTCATTCCCGCGTCCCTGGAGTCTGGCAGCAGTGCCCATTCCCGCGTCCCCGGAGTCTGGCAGCAGTGCTCATTCCCGCGTCCCCGGAGTCTGGCAGCAGTGCTCATTCCCGCGTCCCCAGAGTCTGGCAGCAGTGCCCGGCCGCGTCCCCGTAGTCTGGCAGCAGTGCCCATTCCCGCGTCCCCGGAGTCTGGCAACAGTGCTCATTCCCGCGTCGCCGGAGTCTGGCAGCAGTGCTCATTCCCGCGTCCCCAGAGTCTGGCAGCAGTGCCCGGCCGCGTCCCCGGAGTCTGGCAGCAGTGCTCATTCCCGCGTCCCCGGAGTCTGGCAGCAGTGCTCATTCCCGCGTCCCCGGAGTCTGGCAGCAGTGCTCATTCCCGCGTCCCCGGAGTCTGGCAGCAGTGCCCGGCCGCGGCCCCGGAGTCTGGCAGCAGTGCCCGGCCGCGTCCCCGGAGTCTGGCAGCAGTGCTCATTCCCGCGTCCCCGGAGTCTGGCAGCAGTGCTCATTCCCGCGTCCCCGGAGTCTGGCACCAGTGCTCATTCCCGCGTCCCCGGAGTCTGGCAGCAGTGCTCATTCCCGCGTCCCTGGAGTCTGGCAGCAGTGCCCATTCCCGCGTCCCCGGAGTCTGGCAGCAGTGCTCATTCCCGCGTCCCCGGAGTCTGGCAGCAGTGCTCATTCCCGCGTCCCCGGAGTCTGGCAGCAGTGCTCATTCCCGCGTCCCCGGAGTCTGGCAGCAGTGCTCATTCCCGCGTCCCCGGAGTCTGGCAGCAGTGCTCATTCCCGCGTCCCCGGAGTCTGGCAGCAGTGCTCATTCCCGCCGCGCCCTGTGTACTGGCAGCAGTGCTCATTCCCGCGTCCCCGGAGTCTGGCAGCAGTGCCCGGCCGCGGCCCCGGAGTCTGGCAGCAGTGCTCATTCCCGCGGCCCCGGAGTCTGGCAGCAGTGCTCATTCCCGCGGCCCCGGAGTCTGGCAGCAGTGCCCGGCCGCGGCCTGTGTACAACAGGCGCCACATGTGGGAGGCCGGCCATTGAGCGGTGGGGCGGAGGCAGGGAACAGAGCCGAACCACAGTCGGGAACAGAGCCGGTCCCCAGGCGAGAGACGGCGCCGCCTGACCCCGTCTGTCTCCAGGCGGAGACGGCGCCGGGGCCGGGGCAGGTACTGGGGTGACACCGTCGACCGCAGGCAGAGGGGCGGCGGCGAGCCAAGCACACACGCGGGACCATCGGGATGCCACACACGTCCGCAGGAAACCAATCAGCAGACGGTGCGCCGAGCGCTCACAACAAACCCACATATAAACATCGGGAGATCGGGATTATAGGTCAATCAGCACCGTACCGCGGTTAGGTCGGCCACCGGTGAAGCGAAGGCCGCTGGATGGTGCGCCGCTGCCGGAGCCGGGGCCCGGGCGGCGGCCGAGGCCGGGGCTGCAGTCGGCGGCGGCTGCGGCGGCTCCGCGCCGCCCAGCTGCAGGTTGGTCTTGAACAGCTCCTGGATCCTATTGACGTCCCGCGCCTCGGCCCCCCTGGCCGGGGCCGCCGGGGGGACTGGAGCGGCGCCTGGAACACAACGGACAGTGTTCGGTCATCTCCCCGCTCAGACCCGCAGGGGACACCAGGGCATGCTTTACACAAGCTTCTTTAAGCAAAGTGATTGATTTACCACATAGAAGACACTTTATCATATTTTGTTACCCAACATCTCAGCGACTACAAATTCCACAAACATTGCATTAACACTGCCGGGAAGAGTCACGGTTCTACATGTCTACCTCATCGCACAGCCATCTGTTAGTCCCAATCTGTCCTATAACATAAATTAACCAATTTGGTGTCTGGATTTTTTTTTGTAAACCGCCACTGATACAAGGAAGAATAAGCTTGAACACATGATTGAAAGAGCGAAGAATACGACCATGGAATGTCTTAAACTCAGCCAAGAAGTCAAGACAGGTCAAGCAAGTCTCGCACATATCTTCAAGTACGCCCGTCCTCTAGAAGTGCCACGCGAGTAACACGAACCCATACATACACACAGTGTATACCACTGTGTAGATCTCATCATCATTTAGTTGGCGGATGTCTGCGTCCCCGACATGACCGGTGCAGATGACGGTAAGTGCCCCGCAACAGCATCTGATGCAATGAACCGCGAGATGCAGCACAACAAGCAGCATTGTTTCCTTCTAACGGACGCCTGTGCCCGTGTTAGTTCGTATATTGCGGAACCAAGCAGCTGGATGGTTGGACGGCATCCATCTTGTCTCATCCCAAGAACGTCAATATCCATTTAACACGCAGCTGATAACGCCCTCAGATTTCCACCCACAGCCTCTGGAAAACAAAGCGTCTCTCCAGCTGAGCAGCTGCGTCCATCGTGTCAGTCTGTCAGTCACCCCGGTGTCGACCCAGTCAGAGCCGCCCTGTCGGTCCGGAGGGAGGACCCTTGGCGGCCGGCCAGCGTCACTGATGCCCTGACAGATGCCGCGCCACCTGCTAACTACGGGCCACCGCCGCCGCGCCGCCGCGCCGCCGCACCCGGCCCGGCCCGGCCCGGCCCGGCCGCGTGTCAGGTCAGGACGGCCCGGCCCGGCCCGGCCGCGTGTCAGGCCGCGTGTCAGGTCAGGACGGCCCGGCCCGGCCCGGCCCGGCCCGGCCGCGTGTCAGGTCAGGACGGCCCGGCCCGGCCCGGCCGCGTGTCAGGTCAGGACGGCCCGGCCCGGCCCGGCCGCGTGTCAGGACAGGCACCGACCACCGACCGACACACGCTCGGCACAGCAGTCACAATTAGACGTTCCTCCACGCGGCAACACGGCTCAGCACGTGTGGGCGCTGCCGGGCCATCCTTCCCTCCAGTCCACTAGACCCACTCCCTTCGACCGTCAGAGATTTACCACCGAGTCGCGGTTTTAACAATGGGATGATAATCGGCGTGAGGCAGAACTACTCAGCTGTGCAAGGTGACATCTCTCGGTCCCAGTACCGTATCGCCTTGCATCGCCTCCGGCCAGCCTGTGTAACCGATGACGTCATAGGGCGGGGGGCGGGGGCGGGGTCTCACCTGACGGCGGCGCGGCCGAGATGACGGGCGGCGGCGGCGGCTGAGCCGGCAGTCGCGGACGCCCGCCCAGGTCCGGCGGGGGCGGGGCGGGGCGGGGCGGGGCGGGGCGGGGCGGGGTCTCACCTGACGGCGGCGCGGCCGAGATGACGGGCGGGGGCGGCGGCGGCGGCTGAGCCGGCAGTCGCGGCCGCCCGCCCAGGTCCGGCGGGGGCGGGGCGGGGCGGGGTCTCACCTGACGGCGGCGCGGCCGAGATGACGGGCGGGGGCGGCGGCGGCGGCTGAGCCGGCAGTCGCGGCCGCCCGCCCAGGTCCGGCGGGGGCGGGGCGGGGCGGGGTCTCACCTGACGGCGGCGCGGCCGAGATGACGGGCGGGGGCGGCGGCGGCGGCTGAGCCGGCAGTCGCGGACGCCCGCCCAGGTCCGGCGGGGGCGGGGCGGGGCGGGGTCTCACCTGACGGCGGCGCGGCCGAGATGACGGGCGGGCGGCGGCGGCGGCGGCTGAGCCGGCAGTCGCGGCCGCCCGCCCAGGTCCGGCGGGGGCGGGGCGGGGCGGGGTCTCACCTGACGGCGGCGCGGCCGAGATGACGGGCGGGGGCGGCGGCGGCGGCTGAGCCGGCAGTCGCGGCCGCCCGCCCAGGTCCGGCATGGCGTCCTCCACCTCGGAGACTGAGATGGACCGTATCGTCTGCTTACCAATCAGAACCTGCCGGCAGCGAGATATATAGTAAGCATAGCATGATCAAGACCGTCGTGCTTACCAATCGGCACCTGCCGAGAGCTCATTCCTTTAAAAACGGCAATCAAACCACACATATGGCAACAACAATGGGGTATAGCGTGGTGAAATATTACCGCACCTATGAAGTAAACCGTCCATGACAAACAGACGGTGAAGGTCGCCGCCCACTGCAGTGGACGGCGACCTTGAATGTAAACCTTGCACAGATGACAGGGACGTAACACACTGACCAACTACGAGCAGGATTGCATTGCCAGGTATCCTCTGAATATCCGTTCCCTAGCGGAAAGCCCTCGCGTGGCTCTGTCGTCACGTCACGCCGTGATGCACCTCGGAAAGACCATAACACTGCGTCGGCGGAGTGAGGGGAGGGGAGGGGTACCGCACAGTGGAGTCTGCTCAGTCCGGAGAGCTATCGCAGTAGTGTCGATACCCCGGAGTCGGCCGATAGCGGCTAAACAGTGAACACACACACACACACACACACACACACACACACACACACACGACGTTTATCGGCGCCGGCTCAGTCGGTGACCGGTGCTGGCCTGAGGAAGCTGAGGCAGCTGAGGCGGTGTCCGTAAGGTGCCGAGACCGCACCCCGCTCGCCATGGGCGCGGCCGCCAGTGCCGGGCGGTGGTGCATTGGCTGCGTGAGTGACGGCCGACGACGGTCGCGTCACGGCAGCGCCGACAGTGGACCAAATCCATCCAGTGGTGACAGTGGAGCGAACCCGCGCAGTGCCAGCAGTGGACCTAGCCGTGATGACAGCGAAGCGGACCCAGACGGTGACAACAGTGGGCACGGCCCACCGAACGCTGGCCGTGACCTCAACCCACCACAGGGCGACCCGAGATTGTGGCCCGTGGCGCACGCCCTCCTGGAGCGCTGCGGCGAGCACGTGCCGATCCTGCTCCACTGCTTCACCATGCGGGACACGTGCGACCACGCCGTCACCAACTTCGTGCTGTCGGTGCGTCTGGGCCATGTTCAGCGGATGCAGATGCTGCGGCGGGTGCCGCTGCTGCTGGCGCTGCAGCAGAGCTGCGACGGCTGCCGGTGTGTGCCGGCCGCGCCACCGCTCACCGTCATCAGCTGCGCCCTCTCCGGCAGCGAGCTAGAGCGCTTCAGCGACCACAAGGTCAGCCAGCGCAGTTCCTCCGACCTGGACATCATGCACGAGTTCGGCCCGGTTCGCTGTCAGCTGGCGGCCGGCAGGTGGCCGGAGGCGGCGCCGCCGGGGGCCGCTGCCGACACCGCAGCGTCGTCCTCCGCGCCCGTGCTGACGGTGCAGCCGACGGAGAACGCCGGGTTCGTGACGGTGCGGGCGGCGGCCGGCGGCGGGCTGGTGTCGGCGGCGCGGGTCCGCCGGCTGATGTACAGCGTCCTGCTGCTGGACAGCGCGGCCGACACAGAGATCGGCTGCAGCGGTCCGGCCACCGCCTTCGGCCCGGCGCCCGGACAGACCCCGGCCGGGCTCGACAACGTGCCCTGCCTCCGGCTGCACCAGTGGCCGTCCGAAGAGTTCTTCCAGCGGCGGCGGGCGCAGGACTGGCCGCCGCCGGCGGCGCGGGCCGACATCCACCGCTTCGGCGTGCACCTTGTGCCGGTCGGCTCCAAACACAGCGCCACCGACGCCGACGAATGGCGACTGTCCTTCTCGCGCGCCGAGGTGGTGGCCGCCTGGCACCTGCCTGACCTGTACCGCGCCGCGCTCAAGGCCGTCAAATCGTGCAAGAGTCTGCTTGGAGACGACGGCAAGGGCCTCAAGTCGTACTTCATCAAGACGACGGCGCTGTGGCTGCGCCAGGACCTGCCCTCAGACCACTGGCGGACCGTGCCGCAGGCGACACTGGCCATCCTGGACCGACTGGACGCCGCCGCCGCGGCCGGCAGGCTGCCCTGCTTCTTCTGGGCGGAGATCAACCTGTTCCGCTTCCTGAGCGGGGCGGAGCTGGCGGCGCTGCGGGTGACCGTGGCGCTGCTCCGGGCCCGGCTGGTGCCGCTGCTGACCGTCTGGTCGGTCAACTACTGCCTGCCGGCGCTGCAGCCAATACTGGAGACCGCCGCCGACTCAGCGCCGCTCTCGGAGCGCCAGGTCCGCACCTGCCTGGCGCGCGGTCTGATCCGCCGGGGCGTCCGGTCCAGCATCCATTTCCGAGCGGAGGCGCCGTTGCACGGGCCGTGGTGCGCCGGCCGCTTACCGGACCTGCTGCGGCGCTCGGCGGCGCCGGAGCTCGACTGGGTCCTCCACCACATGACGGCCCGGTACCGGCTACAGCGGGACCTGCTGGCCGCCCTGCTCGTGGCTCCAGACGACTTGGTGAGCGGCGCGCGCTTGACACCTCTCCCCGGCGGCCTGCTGGTCTGGGACGCGGCGCCGCTCATGTCGCTCCTCACCGACGTCGACCTCCAGGAGCTGCTGGCCGATCCGGTCGCGGTGCGCGCCTGGTTCCGCCGCCAGCTGAGCCGTCCGCCGGCGGAGCGGCCGGCCGGCCTGACCGCCGTGCCGGACACGCCGCGCGGCCTGGCCGACCTGCTGCTCAACACGTCGCTGCTGGTGCGCGCCCTCAGCGAGAGCGTGCCCGACTGGACGGAGGCGATCCGCCGAGACGACCAGAGGCGGCAGCGGATGTGGGGCCGCGCCGCCCATAAACTGGAGACGTACAGCGACTGCAGGACGGCCCTGGAGGAGCTGCTGACGTCCGATCTCGAGGAGCGACTCCGCAGCCGGCCCGCAACCGCCGTCGCCGCCGCCGCCGCCGTCGCCGCCGCCGCAACCGCTGATGATGGCACGGCCGGTGACACGGCCTGTGACACAGCCTGTGAGACGGCGGCCGCCCTGTCCGCCGCCACGCCAGCGGCCGTGGCCCGCCTCTGGAGGGAGGCCATCGGCCGGCAGCTGGGCGACCCCGAGTTCCGGCGCAGCGCCGACGACATCGGCTCGACTCTGCTCGATCCGTGGCAGCTGAGGCAGTACCTGGTCACCACGCACGACAGGGACGATACGTAACGCCGCCATGTACTACCACATTGCCAACTTGGAAACACTCGGGGAACTGCGATTTATTCGTGACAACTAGCTCGAAATGAATGAAGCCAGTCCAGGATAACTATGTGCTTCGCGGTAAACCATATTGTGCTTGGGATGTCTCCATTATACCTCTACAGACGCACTGGCCGTCAGGTGTTCACAGATAGCCACCCAATAGGAGTAGCCGTGCTGGTTCTCCCAAGAGTTTGATTCTGTGGTGTATGTGTGGTGAACCAGAATATCCCTGAGCGGAGGTGTGCATGGCAATAAGTCTTGTGCTAATGCATACCTGATGTTTTGTGTTGTAGCGATACAAGGTTGATCTTTTATCGCTACCCAAACAGTTATACAAACAATAAAATATAACTTCATTTCTCCATTATATCGGCTTACTTATAATCCACAATTGGTGACCCCGACGTGATACATTTAACAGCCCTATGATGATAAGTATCTATTAACTACTTGCTGCAAACTACTCCTTCTGAAAACCAAGAACCATCACCGTCACTGCATCTGAAGTCCTAATCCTACTGCATCCGAAGTCCTAATGAAGCTTTAGTGCTCTGCCTAACTCTTGTGTAATTTCCGACAATGGAAGTGGACCCTGAGCAGGTGAGCGGTTCCGTGATGCACGCCAGTGTAAAGGCGCCTGCTTTTATGGACACAGCCGCCGAAGGCTGGTTTGCTATCATGGATGCGCAGTTTCATCTGGCTCGTATTGCAAACACTCAGTCAAAATTCTACCACGTTCTGGCCGCGCTTCTCCCAGACACAGTTAGTCGCCTTGCTCCAGAGGTGCTCTCCAAAACTACCTTTGATGATCTGAAACAGGCTGTAATCAGTCTGTATGCTCAGCCTAAGCCAGAGCTGTTGGAACGTCTGATAAGTAAGACTCAAATGGCCGGTCATCCATCTACCTTCCTGCACGAGCTCCGAGACACGGTATCAAAAGTTGGCGTCGGTGAAAATTTGGTCCGTCACAAGATGATCAAGAGTCTCCCCCCCCCCCCCCCACACCGTTGGCGCCGTGTTAGCAGCCCAGCGTGACCTAACTCTGACACAACTGGGCGAACTGACTGATGAACTGGGGCCACTGAAGCAGTCTTCCTGTCTGGTGGCTCATCCCCACAGTGACCGGCAGCCACGAGGACGGTCACCATCGCCATCGGAGCGACACCAGCCGAACCGTGCCTCATGCTTCCCAAAGGAAGTGACCTATGCACCGAAGTCGTTCAGCACAGGACCGCGCTACAGATCGCGTCAGTACAGCCCCTACCCAGACCACCGAGATGATGGGCCAATGGGACTTCACCCGTTCCATGACGGCCAGCGCCCCAAGGTCTGCCGAGCCCACATTTACTTCGGCATCGAAGCAAGAACATGTAAGCCGTGGTGTCAGTGGCCTGACAAGATAAACACCAAGATGCAGCCCTCTTCTCGCTCCTCATCTCCGAGGCCGTCGCAGACGGGAAACTAGAGGGGCAGATCCCGGTCCATGCTGCTCATGGTCTGCCACTCATGCAAGTAGCAGCAATAGTCGGTCAAATACCGATTAACTTCGTCATTGACACCGAGCAGGTGTGTCTCTTCTACCCAAAACTGTTCCTGTTGGTTCTGTCCTACAGCCTTCGGCAGTGCGCATTTCCACCGCTAACGGCGAACCTCTTCATGTGGGAGGAGTCACATGTAATGTCACTATCCCTCAACTACGCCGCGCCTTCACATGGACATTCGTGGTGGCTGACGTCTGGGAGAAGTCACATGTAATGTCACTATCCCTCAACTACGCCGCGCCTTCACATGGACATTCGTGGTGGCTGACGTCTGGGAGAAGTCACATGTAATGTCACTATCCCTCAACTACGCCGCGCCTTCACATGGACATTCGTGGTGGCTGACGTCACTACCCCACTGTTGGGCCAGGACTTCCTGTCTCAGCATTCCCTCCTGATCGACTGCGCTACCCGGACTTTGATTGACAAGTTCACAGATATGTGCTCAACATGCAGCCTTAGTACCCAACCAAAGGCAAACCTGGTGGTCAATGACCTCTCCACAGTCCCTGCTGTGGTTCAAGATATCTTGGAAAGACATCGCTCGGTACTCGAGCCATGTCAACCAGGTGGCTTGGATGAAGCGATAAAGAAGAAACCTGGATGTCACACTATTGATACAGGAAGCGCTCCACCGACGTTTGCGTCTCCAAGACAGCTGCCACCAGCCAAACTCAAAGTCGCCAAAGAATCATTCGACACTGCTGAAAGCTGGGGTGATTCGACCCTCGAAGTCTCCGTGGGCTTCGCCGCTTCACATGGTGGAGAAGAATACACCGGGGAGTGGCGAGTCACGGGGGACTACCGGGCCCTGAATGCCATCACGAAAAAGGACCGCTATCCTCTACCTCACATACAAAGCATATCAGCACAACTCGCAGGAAAAACCCGCTTCAGTAAAATCGATCTGCTCCGAGCATACCATCAGATACCGATGAGCCGTGCGGACGTCGAGAAGACTGCGGTGACCACGCCTTTCGGGCTGTACGAGTACGTCTTCATGCCCATGGGTCTATAGGATAGGCCGTTTTAGCCTCTGACGAGGGGCCGTAATAGCCATGAGCTTATCGTGGATGGCCTTAATATATGTCTATGTCTATATGTCTATGTCTCTGCAACTCACCGTCAACGTTCCAAAGGATCATGGACACCATCTTCCGCGACGTGGAATGTGTGTTCCTCTATCTTGATGACATATTGGTGTCATCCTCGACCCAAAAGCAGCACCATGCCGACTTAAAGAAAGTATTCAGAACCTTCCACGAACACAACCTCCGCATCTCACTAGACAAGTGCGTGTTCGACCAGCCGGAAATTGACTTCCTCGGACATCTGGTGACACCAGCTGGGATTCGTCCTCTCACAAGTAAAGTGACGGACCTATCGAATCTACCACCACCGAAAAAGTCGGATGATCTTCGTAGATTCCTCGGCACGGTTGGGTTCTATCGCCGAATGATTCCGCATTTTGCGGACATCGTCTTCCCACTGACAGAGCTCATGCAACTGCATCCAAAATCAGCGGAACTACCGTGGGGTGACAGCGAAACGAAGGCTTTTGGCGACATCAAGACAGCACTGGAGGCCGCCTGCACTCTCCATCATCCTCAACCGGAGGGTGATACCTTCAAGCTGATCGCAGACTGCTCTCAGGTTGCTGCTGGCGCAGCTCTTCACCAGATGATAAATGATCAGGCAGTGCCCGTCAGCTTCTTCTCCAAGAAACTGTCTGTACCGCAGCGTCAGTACTCAGCATACGACCGAGAGCTTCTGGCTGCCTACCTCGTCACGCTACATTTCCGTGATCTGATTGAAGGACGACATGCGACTCTCTTCACGGATCACAAGCCCCTGGTCACACCATTCCACAGCCCTCACAGGGCGAAGTCCGATCGACAACAACGACACTGGTGTGTCGTCACGGAGTACATCGCAGACGTCCAGTGCATCAGGGGTGCTGCCAACATCGTCGCAGACTGTCTCTCGCGCTCTGTGAATGCCGCTACTGTTGACGCCTGTGACCTGCCAGTCATCGCCGAGCATCAGGAAAGGGACGAGGAGATCGCCACTTATCAGGACCGTCTCAAAGCACTCCCTCTGCAAGAAGACTCCATACTCTGCGACGTACGTCGTATCTACCCCAGCCGAGGCCGTTCGTTCCACAGCCTAGCCGACGCAGGGTGTTCGAGAGGTACCACAGCCTCTCACACCCTGGTCTCAAAGGATCATTGCGACTCATCAATCCAGATATTCCTGGCCTGACATGGATCGACAGATCAAACAGTGGGCGAGGGAATGTTCCGCGTGTCAAGCAGCCAAGGTGGATCGCCACACGAACACCGCAACTGGGGAGTTTCAGCTGCCATCATCACGGTTCAAAACTGTGCACACAGACATAGTCGGCCACCCGGTAGTAGATGGATGTAAAAATGGATAGGTAAAATTGGGTATCATCTGGTCGAGTACAACTGGACATTTTGGTATTTGGTCATGTTAAACGTCGTCTGTGGCATGCGAACATGCTTTTCGAAACATTGCTATCCAATGTCAAACTCGATTTCGTCGGATTTGGCAGAGATAATTTTTGTGTGTGAAGGCACGCCAATGTCGTCTTTTTTAAACGATTTTTTACACATGAGGACTGTATTTTGTCATTGTACTCGTGAATGCTCATTGTCGGTGATTGTTTACTTATTTCCACCGTACTGTTTCCTCAGCTTGGCCAGCTGAGACTCGAAGGGAGCCCCCTCTCTGCAGGTGCACACAGGCGTTTGACCGGCAGCGCAGGTGCCGCACAGCTCGGCTCACTTCTTCCTCCTCGACTGACTCAGCAAGGGCCTCCACCGTCGCCTTCAGGTCTCTCAGTGATACTGGTGTTGTCTTTCGTAGGTCGGCCATAGCGACATCCCAGAATCAGTAGTCCAAGGGCTCTTGGCTCTTGTCGGACTCTTGGCGAACCAGGGGTGGGCAGTGAGGTGACTGAGGATCCGATCGCTTTTTACGCTGAGCTCGGCGAGGAGAGAACGGAGCCATCGTAATAGCTGGATTGGCTGCAAGGCCATAGAGACTAGGTAGACCCGTCCGGGGTAGGCAGCGAAATGCGTGATGTCACGGGCACGTGACGTCACACGCTCCCTATTCAAATAGTGTTAAATCGGCCTACTTTCGCGTCCTACCATTTGCATAGCTTAGGTGCCAGAGGGATCAATTGAGCACTAAATGATAGATTGAAATGTCCTCTACAGCTCGCTTTTGGGACATTTTCTCCTAAATTGCAAGGGTGAGCCGCTAGACGATGTCAAAGCGAGGCATGCAACCGAGCGAGGCCCATGCGCATATAAGGCAATGTTTGGATTTGGGCCACGGGGAACTGTCGCTGGATGCTGTTTTTGGTTGAAGTGCGAATTTTGTATTATTTCACCTGGTTGTTGATGAAGTATGGTGACTTGAGGATACTTTGTTGTAGTATCTATCACATCTGGATTACACTTGTTTCACCTACAATTATGTTGAAGATCGTTGAGTGACGAATGCGCCACCGTAAATAAACATAGCGGCCGCGCCGGTCGAAGGCGTAATTCTTTTGGTAGACCGAGAAGTGTCACGAGACGGTCTACGAAAGGAAATACGCTTCTCCCGATTCGGCCACCCCATTGGTGGAAATCGAGCTGGAAAGTGACGCCATGGGACAGGGTGGACACGTTACGAAGATAGCCATGACACCCCCCTGGATTGGCTGGATGCTGCTTTGCGATTGCTGATTTTGCCGCAAAATGTCCTTACCAGAATAAAAATACGTTATGCACGTGCCACTAGCTCATAATTCACGTGCGAATGTGCCTAGCTTGGGCACATCCTTCTCGACGATTTCTTTTTACCGTGAAATCATGCAAAGTCGAGTTTGACATTGGATAGGCAAGTTTTCAAAAGCATTTTCCCATGCGACAGACGACGTTTAACATGATCGAATACCCAAATGTCCAGTTGTACTCGACCAGATGATACCAATTTTACCTATAATAATCCATTGTACATGCCCTAAATGAGCAAATAAAAAGGGCACTTCTAGAGAAAGACCCTGTAGGCGAGCGAACCTGACCCTGAAATATACATTAAGTAATAAGTTACTGATCAATGGTGC
Source organism: Chirona hameri (assembly GCA_036785665.1). NCBI lineage: Eukaryota > Metazoa > Arthropoda > Thecostraca > Balanomorpha > Balanidae > Chirona > Chirona hameri. Next base: position 17,541 of record JAXIVJ010000847.1, read on the forward strand.
CTGGCACTACCCCGAGGTGATAATTGCGTTCGTGCGACGTGTACCCCGCAGAGGTAGCTTCGCCTACCTAGTCAGTGTCTTAACATCGCACATTGACTTGGACCAGACGAACAGGGGATACAGCGACTATAATCTGAACGTTAGGGCGCGACAAATGCGCGTTTGAACGTTTCGCATTCGCTGGAGGCAGTACAGCACTGTTTTGTCGCAGTTAGCCGCATTCTAGAACACGTGGAAAGACACCGAGTGTGCGATATAATCATAACTCAGTATGGCAAAGCCCTTGATAGCTGAAAACCAACGGTTGAAGGCAAAACACTATAACAGAAACAGTGTCGTTTCTAAACGTAAATTGACCCAGTTGTCTAGCGGCTATGGCCAGGGAGCTGAATATGAATAGACACAGAAGCGGACCCGTCATAGCGCTCATCTAGCGGCTATGGCCAGGGAGCTGAATATGAATAAACACAGAAGCGGACCCGTCATAGCGCTCATCTAGCGGCTATGGCCAGGGAGCTGAATATGAATAGACACAGAAGCGGACCCGTCATAGCGCTCATCTAGCGGCTATGGCCAGGGAGCTGAATATGAATAGACACAGAAGCGGACCCGTCATAGCGCTCATCTAGCGGCTATGGCCAGGGAGCTGAATATGAATAGACACAGAAGCGGACCCGTCATAGCGCTCATCTAGCGGCTATGGCCAGGGAGCTGAATATGAATAGACACAGAAGCGGACCCGTCATAGCGCTCATCTAGCGGCTATGGCCAGGGAGCTGAATATGAATAGACACAGAAGCGGACCCGTCATAGCGCTCATCTAGCGGCTATGGCCAGGGAGCTGAATATGAATAAACACAGAAGCGGACCCGTCATAGCGCTCATCTAGCGGCTATGGCCAGGGAGCTGAATATGAATAGACACAGAAGCGGACCCGTCATAGCGCTCATCTATCGGCTATGGCCAGGGAGCTGAATATGAATAGACACAGAAGCGGACCCGTCATAGCGCTCATCTAGCGGCTATGGCCAGGGAGCTGAATATGAATAGACACAGAAGCGGACCCGTCATAGCGCTCATCTAGCGGCTATGGCCAGGGAGCTGAATATGAATAGACACAGAAGCGGACCCGTCATAGCGCTCATCTAGCGGCTATGGCCAGGGAGCTGAATATGAATAGACACAGAAGCGGACCCGTCATAGCGCTCATCTAGCGGCTATGGCCAGGGAGCTGAATATGAATAGACACAGAAGCGGACCCGTCATAGCGCTCATCTAGCGGCTATGGCCAGGGAGCTGAATATGAATAGACACAGAAGCGGACCCGTCATAGCGCTCATCTAGCGGCTATGGCCAGTGAGCTGAATATGAATAGACACAGAAGCGGACCCGTCATAGCGCTCATCTAGCGGCTATGGCCAGGGAGCTGAATATGAATAGACACAGAAGCGGACCCGTCATAGCGCTCATCTAGCGGCTATGGCCAGGGAGCTGAATATGAATAGACACAGAAGCGGACCCGTCATAGCGCTCATCTAGCGGCTATGGCCAGGGAGCTGAATATGAATAGACACAGAAGCGGACCCGTCATAGCGCTCATCTAGCGGCTATGGCCAGGGAGCTGAATATGAATAAACACAGAAGCGGACCCGTCATAGCGCTCAAACCAATGCCATGCCGCGTCACTTCAGCATATCGCGTCACTTGAAGAAGCGCCGCCGACGGATGAGCGGGCCGCCGCGGCCAGCTGATGGCAGTGTCACATTACACCGCGTGGCCGGCTGACAGCAGCGTCATTACACCGCGCGGCCGGCTGATCGCAGCGTCATTACACCGCGCGGCCGGCTGATGGCAGCGTCATTACACCGCGTGGCCGGCTGACAGCAGCGTCATTACACCGCGCGGCCGGCTGATGGCAGCGTCATTACACCGAGCGGCCGGCTGATCGCAGCGTCATTACACCGCGCGGCCGGCTGACGGCAGCGTCATTACACCGCGTGGCCGGCTGACAGCAGCGGCATTACACCGCGCGACCGGCTGACAGCTCAGCGTCATTACACCGCGCGGCCGGCTGACAGCTCATTGTCATTACACCGCGCGACCGGCTGACAGCAGCGTCATTACACCGCGCGGCCGGCTGACAGCTCAGTGTCATTACACCGCGCGACCGGCTGACAGCTCAGCGTCATTACACCGCGCGGCCGGCTGACAGCAGCGTCATTACACCGCGTGGCCAGCTGATGGCAGCGTCATTACACCGCGCGGCCGGCTGACAGCAGCGTCATTACACCGCGCGGCCGGCTGATGGCAGCGTCATTACACCGCGCGGCCGGCTGACAGCAGCGGCATTACACCGCGCGGCCGGCTGACAGCAGCGTCATTACACCGCGTGGCCGGCTGACAGCAGCGTCATTACACCGCGCAGCCGGCTGACAGCAGCGTCATTACACCGCGCGGCCAGCTGATGGCAGCGTCATTACACCGCGCGGCCGGCTGACAGCAGCGTCATTACACCGCGCGGCCGGCTGATGGCAGCGTCATTACACCACGCGGCCGGCTGACAGCAGCGTCATTACACCGCGCGGCCAGCTGATGGCAGCGTCATTACACCGCGCGGCCGGCTGACAGCATCGTCATTACACCGCGCGGCCAGCTGATGGCAGCGTCATTACACCGCGCGGCCGGCTGACAGCAGCGTCATTACACCGCGCGGCCGGCTGATGGCAGCGTCATTACACCGCGCAGCCGGCTGACAGCAGCGTCATTACACCGCGCGGCCAGCTGATGGCAGCGTCATTACACCGCGCGGCCGGCTGACAGCATCGTTATTACACCGCGCGGCCAGCTGATGGCAGCGTCATTACACCGCGCGGCCGGCTGACAGCAGCGTCATTACACCGCGCGGCCGGCTGATGGCAGCGTCATTACACCGCGCGGCCGGCTGATGGCAGCGTCATTACACCGCGCGGCCGGCTGATGGCAGCGTCATTACACCGCGTGGCCGGCTGATGGCAGCGTCATTACACCGCGCGGCCGGCTGATGGCAGCGTCATTACACCGCGCGGCCGGCTGATGGCAGCGTCACTACATTGAGAGACATAGACAGCTCGAGTGCTCTACTGACCTGTCCTGTCCGGGACGCCTTGGCGAACAGGTCCGCTATGGTGATCTGGCCAGACTGCTGCGGCTGCGGCTGCGGCTGCGGCTGCGGCTGCGGCTGGTCCTCGGCGGTGGCTCCCCGCGGCGTCTCCGGCCTGCTGCCCGAGCCGGCCCCCGCCGCCGCCCCTGCTGCTGCTGCTGGGGTCGGCTGCTTCTGCTGCTGCTGTTGTCTGGGAGGTTTTTGTGGAGTCAGCTGCTGCTGCTGCTGCTGCTGCTGCTGCTGCTGTTGAGATGCCTGAGGCTGCGGCAGCGAATGAACGGCTCATCAAGCTGAGTTAGCCGATAGCTGACGTTGTTTAAACAAGGAATATCATTGACACTAAGATGCCAAACACAATGTATCTCAAGCTGAGGTAAAAACACGCAATAGACCGTCCGTCACATGGAACATCAACGACTATTCAAGCTGTAACACACCGCAACGGTTGGCATCAAAACATGCCCATCCTAACCCGGCATTGGCTGGGGTCTCAGCCGAACGCCACTCCCCTGGTTATCTTGCGAACCAATAACCGCAGCGAGACGCGCAAGGCGGCAATCGAAAGCTCTCAATGAGATGCATCCAAAGCATACAAGACATTTTCCAAATAAGGGCACATGTCAGGTCACGGTCAGGTCAAAGGTAAACATTGAGATATTTGAGTTTTTGGGCCATACTTTCCATCCAAAGCCTTAGATTGCGACTACTATCGCACAAAGTGCTCTCAAAGGTATACTACATATCCCGCATAAGCAAAAGTGAAATTGTAAGCCAAGGTAAGATCAAGCAAGGTCACTTCACAAAAGTTCACTGGTCTACAAAAGCCATGCGACACATGTATGGGTTATTTTACACGTATATTTCGATAGTAGCAGTCATTTTCACAACTTGACACCATATAAGGTCAATGTCAGGTCACATAAGGTCAACATTTGAAATTGATAAATATAAATAGAAAAGGCATGTGTCTAGACCAGGTTTGTCTCAGAAATACAGTGCTGGCATTTGCTTGTTTGTATCTGGTCACTAAAAGCCAAAAACACAATTTCAAAATACGACGTCATGAGTTACTAATACTTAGGGAGCGATGTCAGTCAAAAATAAAGATATTGCTTTTAAATTTGGTTTGGGTATTGTCCACATGCGGTTCTTAAACATATCTTCCGTTTAAAAAAAAAAATGAAATTTTGATTTTGAGGGTATTTTTTCAAACAAAATCGCTTTTTTAAATTTTTGGGAGTCACAATCCAAAATTTGCACAAATCCGAGATAGCCATTTTGTAGCCCTTGCCATTTGATATCTTTTGGCGTTTTTCGATTGCATTTTGCTTCAAATATGGCACTTGTAAGGCCTGCTAAAGTTTAGTTCATTTTTGTGTCAAACTCGTGTGTGTAGTGACGCCACTAATTTCGCAATATTTCGAGACAAATTTAGACATTTCTTCATTTTTGCACAGAAGATGTATACATGATGTAGGAGAAGGTACCTGAAGTTTTACTTCGATAGCGCTATTAGTTTTTGAGCTATTGCGAAAGTTCGTCAGAGGGGGCGAAAAAAGCCCCCCATGGCGGGCTAAGTCTGTTGGGCACTCTTACATAAGGATATATAAATAACACCACCCATTCAACTTAAGAGTTGCCCGCGTACGTTACTAGTTCAATCCAGTATTCAGGCTACAACGTATTTCACTTTTTCAAACAATTTTGCCCCTACACTCAAACGTCACTTTTTCAAACAACGGCAGCCTCAACAGAACTCATCCCGTCCGGTCGACCCGGAACATACATCTCACTCACTCCCCACTGCCCGCGCCACTCACCCCGGAGGCACTCTTGAAGAGTGTGAGCAGATCTATGGAGGAGTTTTTGTTGGAGCCCGCCGCGGCCCCGGCACCGCCGCCGGCCGGGGACTGACACAGACTCTCCAGCAGACCGGCCATCTTCTTACACTCGTTCTCGTAGAAGAACCACAGGCCGTAGATGATTCCTGCAAAGGAGGAGGGAGCGAGTCAGAGCACGTGGTGCCAGTTCTGTGTGGCTCAGTCGTGAAACTATCTATGCTCACTTCCTCGAAGTACCTATAATAAGGTGAATTTATGCCTTCCTGGGCGAAACAAAAGACACCAGACTACGAAAAGACACAATGCCGATTTCTGAACAAGTGGATAAGTCGGCATACGGGACAATCGTGTCCTCCTTTGTTTAAGACAATCGTGTCCTCTGTCAATGAGGTGGCAAATAAGCAACATATTATATGATGATTGGGGCTTAAGGAGCAACATATTATACACTGCACAATGCACATGCCAGTTTACCGCACATGCCAATACAATACATGCACCTAAACTCCCACCACAGCTCAGACCAGTATCGCCCTAAATATAATCACTGGCTGGCTCAGCCGTGTCCACTTCAATAAAGCCGCGGCTCCGTTCGCTGACGGACGGTGTGCTGCCACCGGCGGCCGCGCGCCGCCAGCCGCCAGCCGGCAGCGCTGCAGGCATATTTATCACGGCCGGCCCGAGCCAGCACACACAGCCATCAGTCCTCGATCCATTTCGACAATCGCCGAATGAGGGATCCGCTGGCGGCGCTCCCACCGCCGGGCGGCCAATCTGGCGCCCCTACGTCACAGATGGCGCGGCCAGGTGTGACGCGCCGCGCCGGATAACGTCACGTTTCGAGGAAAGAGGCGCCACGTCACACGGGACGTTACAGAAGGGGACCATGACGTCACGGTCACGTCACGTTACGTCAAGGGGCGAGGAGAACACGTTTAAGCCGGACCGAGGCCACTCGACTCCACTGACAGATTGGCGTCCTCATTCCGGCATCATCTGCTGCGACTGACCCGCGCAGACCCGATAGTAGCGGTGCCGCAACATCTGGCGACGCGCCACGGCGCGGCGAGAGGACGGCCGTCAGCGATGGTACCGACCTATTCAGCCTGGCTTCAGCCCGTCTTCAGTTCAGCCAGTCTTCAGTTCAGCTTCAGCCCGGCTTCAGTTCAGTTCCAGCCCGTCTCCAGCCCGTCTTCAGCCCGTCTTCAGCCCGTCCTCAGCCCGTCTTCAGCCCGTCTTCAGCCCGTCTTCAGTTCAGCATCAGCCCCGTCTTCAGTTCAGCTTCAGCCCGGCTTCAGTTCAGCTTCAGCCGGTCTTCAGCCCCGTCTCCAGCCCCGTCTCCAGCCCGTCTCCAGCCCCGTCTCCAGCCCCGTCTCAGCCCCGTCTCCAGCCTGTCCCGTCCCGGTCCCGTCTCGTCCCGGCCCCAGGTCGGCGCGCACGCTCGATACATCACGTCGCCGCCGACGGGCGGACCGATGCCGCCTGGCGGCCATCGGTCAGTCACCGCGCGCGTCGTCGGCCGCTGCCAAACGAGACGAGCGCGGCGCGGCGTCACAGCGCGCCGCACCTCGCCACCGCAGCGCCGCGCAGCGCCGCGCGTCGCTCGTCCCCGACCAGACGGCGGCTCACAGGATGAGCGCGTGGCCTGATAGAGCAGGAGGGATGATGTTGAACAGACTGACTGTGGTACGGCAGCAGAATCTGGAGTCACAGCAGAGGCAGGTCGGTACCACAGCTCCAGAGCTCACCGGGGCGGTGCGTCCCACTCTCTCGTGTATCCCGCTCTCTCATGCGCCCCGCTCTCTCGTGACAGACACGTAACGAAGCAACTGCGACGACTCAGTCATGCGACGAAGTCACATTAACAGCTATGTCGAGCCCCAGGTGACAGTATTTTCAACACCGCATCTCCTACGGCTATGCCAGTACGAGAACGCCGCCGCCGCCGCCAGGGCCTTGTTGCTGGAATCAGTGACGACATGCTCGTTCAGCTCTCGCAGTTACGGCTGAAACACAGTCTTCGCGTAGCTGCGCGAAGTGGAAGCGGGTGCCTATTCAAATGCATTGCATGGAGGTTGCAACAACTGCACGATGCGCGACGTTGCGGGAAGACAAATAGACTGGTGACATTTCCCCTCACTGGTATCAGAGACATCCTCACTGGTATCAGACACATCCTCACTGGTATCAGACACATCCTCACTGGTATCAGAGACATCCTCACTGGTATCAGAGACATCCTCACTGGTATCAGAGACATCCTCACTGGTATCAGACACATCCTCACTGGTATCAGAGACATCCTCACTGGTATCAGAGACATCCTCACTGGTATCAGAGACATCCTCACTGGTATCAGAGACATCCTCACTGGTATCAGAGACATCCTCACTGGTATCAGAGACATCCTCACTGGTATCAGAGACATCCTCACTGGTATCAGAGACATCCTCACTGGTATCAGATACATCCTCACTGGTATCAGAGACATCCTCACTGGTATCAGAGACATCCTCACTGGTATCAGACACATCCTCACTGGTATCAGAGTCATCCTCACTGGTATCAGAGACATCCTCACTGGTATCAGAGTCATCCTCACTGGTATCAGATACATCCTCACTGGTATCAGAGACATCCTCACTGGTATCAGAGACATCCTCACTGGTATCATACACATCCTCACTGGTATCAGAGACATCCTCACTGGTATCAGATACATCCTCACTGGTATCAGAGACATCCTCACTGGTATCAGACACATCCTCACTGGTATCAGAGACATCCTCACTGGTATCCGAGACATCCTCACTGGTATCAGACACATCCTCACTGGTATCAGAGTCATCCTCACTGGTATCAGAGACATCCTCACTGGTATCAGAGACATCCTCACTGGTATCAGAGACATCCTCACTGGTATCAGACACATCTTCACTGGTATCATAGACATCCTCACTGGTATCAGAGACATCCTCACTGGTATCAGAGACATCGTCACTGGTATCAGAGACATCCTCACTGGTATCAGAGACATCCTCACTGGTATCAGAGACATCCTCACTGGTATCAGACACATCCTCACTGGTATCAGAGACATCCTCACTGGTATCAGAGACATCCTCACTGGTATCAGAGACATCCTCACTGGTATCAGACGCATCCTCACTGGTATCAGAGACATCCTCACTGGTATCAGAGACATCCTCACTGGTATCAGACACATCCTCACTGGTATCAGAGACATCCTCACTGGTATCAGAGACATCCTCACTGGTATTAGAGACATCCTCACTGGTATCAGAGACATCCTCACTGGTATCAGACATCCTCACTGGTATCAGACATCCTCACTGGTATCAGAGACATCCTCACTGGTATCAGAGACATCCTCGCTGGTATTAGAGACATCCTCATCTCACCGTGCTCGGTGACAGCTCGGGGCTGCCCTCCGATGACAGGTGAGCGCGCCGCTCGTGACGCTTGTGACGCTCGTGACGCTCGCGGCTCGGACAGCGGTCGGACAGCGGCGGCGCACCGCACGCACATTGCAGCGCGCCCGGTGCCAGGCGCGGGCAGCGCCGAGCACGGGAGGCGCGCGGTGGCGCCCGGCCAGAGGGACAGAGTTCGTGTCCGTGTCGACATGCCTTCGAGCTGCCGTCCCACCAGCCGTGCCTAGGGCTTGGCTGGGGACCCGCGTTGGGTGGTGGGTTGGCGTCAAAGGGCGTCGTCTGATGATGATTGGTGTTTTAGGCTTTATCACGCGCACGGGCGGGGGTCTGCGCCAACCACGAACGGCCGGGGAGGGAGGGGTGATTTTAGCCCCCCCCCTAAGATCTCGAAAACCACGCAACGTAGCGACAAGCGGAAAACGGCGTTAGATAGCTCGAGACAAGCTCCATCGAAAATACATCGCTCTTTATTATGTCAGGTCAATATTGAGGTCACCAGAGGTCATTAAAGGTCAGATTTTCCAGTTTTAGGACTTGGCTCCAGAAACCCCCAGATATCTCAGGAATAGCCAGGAGCAAACGAGAAGAAAAAAACACAATGGTAAGCTCTTGAAAAAATGCAATTGCCATAGTGTCCTCAAAATGTTATCTCAGGTCAATAGTTTAGGCTCCAGAAGTCATCAAAGGTCAAAAAGGCTATTTTTTGGCAAAGCTGTTTTTTTGTTGCAAATAACATTTTAGCTAACAAAGAATAGGGCAATACTTTTGACGCCATCGTGTTTGTCTCGTGAAGGCGCTTCGAATCATATTCATGTTGACCAGGTTAGGTCAACATATAAATTTGACCTCAGATCAAGGTCAAGTGGTGACCCAAATAGGTCATGTTGCATATTGGGATACGTGTATCGATGAGACAAACACATAAGTACCGGTTTCACTTCTCTATCTGCAATATGTCGAGAGTTATAGACACAACAGTGTTGGTGACCTCGGCTGACCTTGTAGGGGTCACTGAACAAAAATTGCACCTGGCCCTTGGTCATCATGAATGGCCTATGATAACATGATCCATAAGGAATTGGGCTGCGATCATGCGTATCCTCGGAATAGGAAGCATTTGAATATTTCCCCATTTACTTATAATGTGGAGGTCCCGAAATTGACCCGACCTTAGGTCACATATAAAAAAAAATCCGAGGTATACGAATTGTAGGTACCTATGGCCTTATGAAATCCTGTAAGTTTGAAACCGATCGGCTAAAAACTGTGGCTGTAGTATGACCCCAAACTTTTTGGATGTGGGGTCACGTGACCTGGCCTGGTGACCCGAGGATTTTTGTTTAGCTATGTGGGTAATGGATGCCCAAATAGCTGTGAAAAATTTGGCGACGCTGCGCGCCGCCGTTTTTCCGCTATTCATGAAGAACCGGAGGGGGAGGCGGAAATCAACCCCCCCCCCCCCGGCCGTGCGCGTGTTAACCCGCGAGTTACTGGGGTATATTCCATAACGCGACTTACTGGGGGGGGGGGGGGGGAGGGGGGGGGGGGGGGGGGGGGGGGGGCTATCCCCCCCCCCCCCCTCGGATCTCCCGAACTACTGGACCGATTGTAAAATGAAAACGGCATTCGATAGCCCTGGGAAATTTATCGAAGGAAACATAATATTGTTGACCTCGGGGTCACCGATGACGTCACAGGTCAGGTCAAGTACAAAATGTTTGACTGTCAAAAGGTCTCGATGGATGGAATTGTCGCGCAAAATTGCGATACACGCATAAGCAGTCGTTAAATCGGTATGATTCGCGTGTCTGACACTTCTAAGTACCATTCTAAGCTGTTTATGACCTTGGGTCAGGTCAAGGTCATCCGAGGTCACGAGGTCAAACTGCAGATTACGGTCATTAGGCGTTGTAACACATGTTTATGGGTTTGGTTTTCGTCTAGAACGTGAAAAATGATCTTAGAACATTGTTTGTTCCATATAAATCGAAGTGAAAAAAAACGGAAATTCATTTTTTATGCATAGTAATGCTGTGAGAGGTGGTCGATTTTTGTCATTTAAAGGTCATAAGTCAGTCATTTTTGAAGATATCGACTTAAAATTTGGTACACATATTCACCGAAGTCCGAACACGTCTCGATGACATATATTCCGTTTTTTGAATATGTTTTATTTCTATTTTGTAAAAACAGTGGGAGTTGATAGCCCGGTCTATTGTCGGTAATTTGATTTAAGACAATTTAATTTATCTCTAACATTGTACCTTTGACAGCGTTTTCCGAAAACCATTATTTTTCAACAAAAACTGAAAAACATGACGTCACTCTGACGTCATTCCCGGTTGACCTATCATAACATCATCTTTTTCCTTTGGCCAACATGTGTAGAATTGATGTGAGAGAAGGGACTGCAAGTTTGGTGACGATACTGGTGTTGCGTTAGGAGTTATTGCAAAATAACGGGAGGGGGGGGGGCAAAAAATAGCCCCCCCAGTAAGTCGCGTGTTAAAGGGACATTCCCACCTTAACATTAGTTTTGAGTTGAGATAGCCATGTTGTTGGATTTGCTTTGAAATTAAGTAGGGTAGCAGTTAAAACAACCACATAGGTCTATTTGAAAAGAAATTCGAGCTTGGTCTTGACAATTGTAACAAATAAACCCCACGTGTATTTGAATAGGGGTTTAAAGCCGATGACGTCGTCTCTCTTTACCCAATGGTGATGATAGTCGACTTGTTTTAAGGTAAACCTTGGAGATATTTACGCGTTTCGTTTCTCGATCGCGGGGTGTATTATATTTACCGTGGGTTATATCAAGATAACTAGACTTCTATAAAGTGAAACTCTAATGCAATTTTCAAACGATGCCAAGAATTCGATGAGTGGTATGTGGAGCTTTCAGTGACAAGACTTCGGTGGTCAAGTGAGTGCGACACAGTTTACCTGGTACCTGCTTGTATTTGAATCGCCAGAATTGTCTGACAAAAATTGTGCCAAACTTTGGCAGCGTAAAGGATTTATCTATAGCTCTATTTAGCTCAATAATGACGTCATCAACCCAAATTTTAAAAACTTAATTATTATACATTGAGTGAAGTTTTCGAGAGAGAGAAAAAATATCACCATCGTTGTCAGCAGCACTTACTTCATATTTTCGGGTACAACCGGCGTATATTTGACAACTTTCAGAAAGGTGGCAATGTCCCTTTAAGGGCGCGGCAACTGCTGTGGTTATATAGCGCCCACGCGACTGCTGTGGTTATGCGGTACCCATGATGATCCGCCCTTTTTAGCTCTACTTAGGCTTCACTTCGGCCATGCTATGTGGATTCTGAAGGGAGCAACACAAAAATCCTGACAATATGGCAATAACAATGTTCAATGACGACATTTATAGTAGCAATCATCATCAGTGAAACCTTTAAACGAGATGGTACAGTGAGCTTGGGGCCCCCATACAGGCCATTTGTTTATTTCTACCATAGATAGCGCCATTCGTCTGACGGAAGTTGTTCTTTGAACAGCAAAGCCGGCTGGCATGTGTAAATAAACACCCTACGATATCGCAACAAACGATCCGCACGGGCAGACCGGAGTGCCAAACCGCCGTCCAAGCCTCGCAGAAACAAAACAAATACACGACATTGCACATCATTTTATTGTGCTGTAAAAAGATCCCGAAGAAAGGCATCGTATTGAGAAAAAAAACAGTCAGTGGTCCTTATAATAAGTGGTCCTTTAAGGTTTTCGATACTTAAATAACTTTTGTGTGTTATTATTCTCTATCACAGTGTGCAGGCGAAAAAATTCGTTATCATGTAAGCAAATTGTATTCGCTGCCATCACCTCCGCGAGCTGTGTCTGGCTCTGCCCCCACTCGCGACACGGTGACCTCAGTGGACAGTGGGCGGCGCGACACCGTCTCATCAGCCCGCCCCGCTGCTGCGGAGGAGGGGCCCCGAGCTGCCATGGTCATCCCCACACGGCATGTTCCGCGCTGCGACCGAAACTAACACATCTCCCCCATCCCCTTCCACCCACCATCCTTCTCCAACCAATACACCCGCGCCCGACCATCACCGCACGGCGGAACGTGGGCCCCGAGGTGGCGTTTCCTCATGCCGGACGCCTCCGCCGCCTCCGCCGCGCCAGCAGTGCAGCGCCCGCAGAGAGGAGAGACGCCGAACAGACGCCGCCGACGCATTAGACGCGTCATCCGAATGCCGCCGCCGCCGGAGAGAGGCGTCACTCGGAGCGTCGCGCCAGCTCACGTCCGGGAGCGGCTCGGTTGCCAGGCGGTTACCAGGCGGAGGTGAGGCGGGGGGACAGGCGGAGGGCAGGCGGGGGACAGGCGGAGGTGAGGCGGGGGACAGGCGGAGGTGAGGCGGGGGGACAGGCGGAGGACAGACGGTTACCAGGCGGAGGTGAGGCGGGGGACAGGCGGAGGTCAGGCGGTTACCAGGCGGAGGTGAGGCGGGGACAGGCGGAGGTGAGGCGGGGACAGGCGGAGGACAGACGGTTACCAGGCGGAGGTGAGGCGGGGACAGGCGGAGGACAGGCGGTTACCAAGCGGAGGTGAGGCGGTTACCTGGCGGATGTGAGGCGGGGGATAGGCGGAGGTGAGGCGGGGGGACAGGCGGAGGGCAGGCGGGGGACATGCGGGGGTAAGGCGGGGGACAGGCGGAGGTGAGGCGGGGGGACAGGCGGAGGGCAGGCGGTTACCAGGTGGAGGTAAGACGGGGACAGGCGGAGGGCAGGCGGTTACCAGGTGGAGGTGAGGCGGGGGACAGGCGGAGGGTAGGCGGTTACCAGGCGGAGGTGAGGCGGAGGAGAGGCGGGGGACAGGCGGAGGAGAGGCGGGGGGACAGGCGGAGGTAAGGCGGTTACCAGGCGGAGGTGAGGCGGAGACAGGCGGAGGGCAGGCGGTTACTAGGCGGAGTTGAGGCGGGGGACAGGCGGAGGTAAGGCGGGGGACAGGCGGAGGTTAAGCGGAGGGCAGGCGGTTACCAGGTGGCGGACAGGTGGCGGACAGGTGGTTGCCAGGTGGTTGCCAGGCGGAGAGGCAGGCGGAGGGACAGGCGGAGGGCAGGCGGTTACTAGGCGGAGGTGAGGCGGGGGACAGGCGGAGGGCATGCGGTTACTAGGCGGAGGTGAGGCGGGGGACAGGCGGAGGTGAGGCGGGTGGACAGGCGGAGGGCAGGCGGTTACTAGGCGGAGGTGAGGCGGGGGACAGGCGGAGGTGAGGCGGGGGACAGGCGGAGGTGAGGCGGGGGGACAGGCGGAGGGCAGGCGGTTACCAGGCGGAGGTGAGGCGGGGGACAGGCGGAGGTTAAGCGGAGGACAGGCGGTTACCAGGTGGCGGGCAGGTGGTTGCCAGGTGGTTGCCAGGCGGAGAGGCAGGAGGAGGGCAGACGGTGGATAGACAATTACCAAACAGGCGAAGAGCAGACGGAGGGGAAGACTGGGACAAGTGGGGGCAGGCAGGGGAAGGTGGGGGCAGGCGGGGGCAGGCGGAGGAAGGCGGGGGCAGGCGGGGGCAGGCGGGGGCAGGCGGGGGCAGGCGGGGGCAGGCGGGGGCAGGCGGGGGCAGGCGGGGGCAGGCGGGGGCAGGCGGGTGCAGGCGGGGGCAGGCGGGGGCAGGCGGGGGCAGGCGGGGGCAGGCGGGGGAAGGCGGGGGCAGGCGGGGGCAGGCGGGGGCAGGCGGGGGCAGGCGGGGGCAGGCGGGGGCAGGCGGGGGCAGGCGGGGGCAGGCGGGGGCAGGCGGGGGCAGGCGGGGGCAGGCGGGGGCAGGCGGGGGCAGGCGGGGGCAGGCGGGGGCAGGCGGGGGCAGGCGGGGCAGGCGGGGCAGGCGGGGCAGGCGGGGCAGGCGGGGAAGGCGGGGAAGGCGGGGAAGGCGGGGGACAGCCAGAGGAACACCGACGGGGCGGAGCGGGGCGGGTGGCAGACCCTCCGGGGTACTTCCGCCGTCCGGCTGACGGCTGACGGCTGTGGAGTAACGAGTGACGGCTGACGGACGGATGACGTGCCGGCCTGTCTCAGCCGTGAGCTCTCACTCCGCCCCGGCTGCCAGACCGCCGACGAGTGGCCACAGTATAATGAGGCGGCCGCGGGACACGGCCATGTCAGACTCTCCGACTGCCAGGTCGTCGGCGAGTGGTCACAGTATACAAAGGCGGCCGGCGGGACACGGCCATGTCAGACTCCCAGACCGCCAGGTCGCCGACGAGTGGTCACAGTATAATGAGGCGGCCGGCGGGACACGGCCATGACAGACTCCCCGACTCCCAGGTCGCCGACCAGTGGCCACAGTATAATGAGGCGGCCGCGGGACACGGCCATGTCAGACTCGGGACCGTCTCAGGCCAACACAACGGACAACTTCCGGGTGGAAACAAGAAGAGCGGCTGAAGCGATTTCGATTGAAGTAAGTCTGAAATACCGCCGCAAAATAAACGAAATGCAAGACGAAATGTATAATTTTTAATCGTTTGGGGAAACGGTTTGAGGAAAGGGTAGGCGGTTACCAGGCGTCAACCCCCAACCATTATGTACCTATTTAATAGACCCAAATGGATTAAAATCAATAATATGTCAATCTCTTTTAGCCATAATAGTCCAAATTGATGTCGTTTCGGATATAACTGACTTGACATATGACGTTGAATTGACTCCAGGTGTTTTCGATCCATAAACATACCAGCGAACTAAAACTGATCCCGTGTCACAGCCGACACTCGCGCGGGGTGAAATTCGGGTCAGAGGCCAGACAGAGGGCCCGACTGCCTCCCTGGTGAGTCGCGACGGGAAGGAACACACAGGGGTATGCTCGACCATATGCTTCGCGTGGAGGAAGGTTTTCGGTGACTGTTTGATTGCAGCCTCTGAGCGCTTCGATACACTACATTGCTTTTTCAGATTCGTATAAGTTCATCAGCGATTTCCTATTTCCTTCAGACTGTGAAAATTATTCCCGAGAGACGAATTACATATGGAATATTCGACATTTCTATAGTAATCGTAAGTACCCCTTTAATATAGATCTCAATACACACTAATATTACTACCTAACGATGACACGTCTATAACCAACTTCTGCCAGGCGGGCACCCTGCGACTTTAAACTCCCCTCCCCTAGCAGTCCGCTGGCGAGTGTCACTTCACGATGAGCATGCACCCTCCACAATACAATTAACGCTCTGGCTCAATTAAGCCCACAAGGTCGCCGCCCGCCGGCCAGACCCGGCGAGCGGCGAGTCGGCGCACACCTCACACCGAGACCACGAGACCTGCTCGCACTCTCGCGATCGGTCATGCAAATGTCCGGTCGCTGGTGCCGAAAATGGACTGCGTTCTTCGGACAGTGCGTGACTACGACCTTGACGTAATGTGCATTACCTTGACGAGGCTGACAGATCCAGTCACGGACAGAATCGTAGTGTTTCCCGGTTACAGGCTGGTGCGCAGGGACCGGCCGACCCGGCGGTGCCGGAATCGCGCTGTGACCGCGAGCCGCGGAGGTGGTGTCGCGATATTGTGCCGGGAACGCCTGAACTGCGCCGTCCTACCCATCTCCAGCGCCAGTGAAGCCTGCGAGTCGCTGTGGGTGTCGGTGAGCGGCGGTGGGCGGCGCTCGGCCACCGTGGACGTTGTCTACCGTCCCCCGTCTCAGCCGATATATGGTGACCTCCATGAGGTCATGACCAGCTTCGCGGAGCTGTCGCCACTGGTAGACCCGTCTTTTTCCCTGGTGATTTTAACATCGACCTAATGCGTCCTCAGACCCCACTGTGCGCCGACATTTTAAATTATTTAAGCCTTTGTCAACTTGTTGACACTCCCACCCAACTGGAGCCCACCGCCACACTCCTTGGTCATATAATCACCAGTATGCCGGATCTGGAGAGCAGAGTTCGTCACGGGCTGGGCTGGCCCTATGTGCCATGGGCCGGGCCTGGGCTGGGCCTCAACTTTAAGGAAATAACCGGGCTCTGGACGGGCCTGGGCTGAAAATGTTGAAGCTCAGGTCAGAGCTGACAAATATTTCAACCAGCATTTCACTTCCACAGCAACACACTGTTGCTGTGGCTGTGGTTTTTTGTTTGTTTGTGGTTAGCATAGTTGGTTCATTGTTTCACATTTATAGTATACAAGTAAATATGCTAGGGTAGTGATTGCAAATTTTGTGCAAATATTTATATCTTAATCTGAACGGGCCGGACCGGGCCTGGGCCTCAATATGATAAATTTGACCGGGCCTGGTCCGGGCCTGGGCTTGGTGTTCATGGGCCTGGGCCGGGCCGGGCTGGGAGTTGGTGGGCCCGTGACGAACACTGCTGGAGAGCGCCGTCTCGGTGCCACCGGTATTGCCGACCATCTCACCACCATTCTTCGCGCGCCCCTCAGGCGTCAACACTCGAGTCCCGCGCCTTTCCTTGGACGACCCTGGCGCAAAATAGATTGGGACGCGCTCAGTTTACATCTGGTGCTGTCAGACTGGGACCTGTTATACCGGGCCGTGGATATCGAGGGGAAGTTGGAGGCGTTCATGCGCGTATGGTCGTCTGCCATCGATGTGCACTGTCCCCTGGAAACTGTGACCCCACGTCGTCCACGCTGCCCGTGGTTGGAGGGTAACCACGAGCTGCGCAATGTTATCCGTCAGTCTGACCGGGCCTACCGGAGGCCTGTTCACGGGGTCTGCGGCCGCCGCGGCTCCCGCGGCCAAAAGGGCGGGGCTTAATCTTTAGCCAATCACGAAAGAGCAGATCCGGGAGGAGACTCTCCGCTCTGCGGCTCCTGCGGTTGCTCGGGAGCAGCCGCAAAAGAACTTCCGACATCAATGGCGAGCGTCTGGCAAAGGTTGCGCACTGTTGTGTTGATATCGCAGCTCACTGGCGGTTGTTTGACCAAAAATGACAACTCGTAGTGACTCGTAGATATTCATGTAGTTGAGTGGCTTTGAAAAACATTGAAGGTTTTAATGAAATTGCCTATTCGTTGCGAACGCTACACGCGTCATTTATCGGACGCCATCAGCGGCCACAAAAGTGTTCAAAGTTGTTAAAATTAAGCTCCGCCTCCTGGCCGCGGGAGCTGCGGCGGCCGCAGACCCCGTGAACAGGCCTCTGGAATGGCGCAGGCATGGTGCGGAGACCGCCCTTATCGAGTATCGGCCGCTCCGAAACCGGGATAAGAGTGGGCCCAGGCGAAACGCGACTTCCTGTGCGGGACCATGCTGTCTGATCGGGCGAGTTTCTGGCGTGGTATCTGTGAGTTCGCCCTTCGGCCCACGAGAGGAGATGGCGGCGCTGAGGATATGTCGATGGACCGAGCTGACGACTTAAATCGCCATTTTGCCTCAGTCGGGCCTAAAATAGCTGCCGCGCTGGCAGCCGGTTGCCATGGCGTGCCACCTCTCCCTCCGAGACCACCGTGCGTCACCACAGCCCGGCTAGTCTTACAACCGGTGACATTACCCATGCTTTCTAGAGCCTTGAAAGAACTGTCCTCTTCTAGGGCTGTTGGACTCGATGGTGTGCCGCTACTTCCATTGACAAATTGTTTCGCTGTCTTAGGGCCACACTTGCTTCATGTTGTCAACACTCCCATCATCACTTGCGTCTTCCCCAGTGACTGGAAATTGCCTCAGTTCTCTCGCTTCACAAGTCCGGGCCTCGCGACGCTTCTGGCAATTTCAGGCCGATATAGATTTTATCCGTGTTGTCGAAACTATGCGAGCAGGTTGTGTGTATGCAGTTGTCGGCGCATTTTGTTTCCCACAGCCTGTTGGCGCCTTCACAATACGCGTACAGGCCGTGCCACTCGACGGAGGACGCCGTGGTCGACGCTGTGGAAAGAATGACGCGCCTGATCGACGCGGGACATGTCGTCAGTGGTGGCCTACGTTACGCTACGGTATGTTTTTTTTTGTGGTAACACGTAGCTCACGAAATCGTTCCGTAGCGTAATTGAAGTATTTCGTAGCGTACTACCGAAAAATATTCAAATAACGTAACTGTTACGCAAGGTATTTCGTAGCATAACATCAGGGGCGGCGCCACAGCGGGAGGGGGGGGGGGGGGATATTGCGCCCCCGGGCTTAAGGAGGCCCCATAAAAACAACGGGAGGCCCCTCACAAATATGCATAAATACTGAGCAGTTCCTAAATACATAGACAACTGGAATGAGTTTCAAGTCGCTCCTTGAAATAACAACCAGGAGATGTTCGAAGAGGCAACTACAAAAATAAGCGTGACAAATTCCAAGGAGGCATTTAACCCGCGAGTCACTGGGGAGGGGGGGGGGGGGGGATTAGCCCCCCCTCTCTTAGGAACATTGTAAATATCTCAACAACTAATGCAGATATCGACGCCAAACTTTCAGTACCTTTCTGGGCATCATTTTTACACACTTTGTGCAAAAATGAAGGAATTTTGTCAGACATTTTTCGAAATATAGTGAATTTAGTGACGTCACTAAACACGATATTGACACAAAAATCAGCTAAACTTTGCCAGGCCGTACAAATGCCACATTTGAAGCAAAATGCAATACAAAAAGCTCAAAGGTAGAAAATTGCAAGGGCTACAAACCAGCGAATCGCGAAATTTCGAACATGTTGGTTTTTGACCCCAAAAATGTCAAAACAAGTTTTAAAAAAATGCCCACAAAATCACATTTTTCAAAGATAAAAAAAAGAATATATGTCAGATAACGACATATGGGCAACTACCATACCACATTAGACTCCACATAGGCCCCTACGATAATAACCGGGAAAACTGTTCATGCGATACTTCAGAAAAGGTTTCTACAACCACAAAATATTGCGAGAAAGACCCTAGGAAGGCGGTCGATAAGATTTTTGACGAGGCCCCACGAAAATAGCCGGGAAGTCCCTTTCTCAAATGGAGCCCTTGCCTTCGATTTGCCCCTCCCCGACACAAATCCATGGCGCTGCCCTGCAGAGCATATGTTGCTGATGGTAATGGGTATCTCTTATTCTCATTGGTATCCTGTATAGCTGAGGGTAACCTTATTGTTAAATTCTAACGTCTTATGGATCGGTGGTTAGGTTACCGTTTCCTTGTTTCCCTGTAATTAAGGCGCCATATATTATTGATTCAGCTCGCCGTTGACTGGCGTCTCAGCCGAAGGTGACTGAGTGCAAATTCTCAGACGAGACGTGGATACTGTTTGTCACAAACGTTTCCAAAATCCAAGAAATATTTTGCAGCAAAAGCGGAGTGTTATTTTTGAGCGGTGTGGTATTCTTTGAGTTTGTATGCCTATATTTTTACGGATTATTTTACGTTCAACTTAGTTTTCATCTAGCTCGTAGATTGTGACGGCACTGCATTTGCAGTATCATAAAAGAAGTTATCGACATTTTTTTCTCAGTTTGAAATACTTTTTATCAATTAAGTCCGCATAATTTGAGTGAATTAATTTTCGACGTCATGTTTCGCGCTAAGCAGAGCTTGTTGCACAGGCCCTGACCCAACCATCAGACCTCGCAATTAATAGTAACTGGCATAATTTAGAAGCGAAAGTTTTGCGTACACGAACATACCTGGACATTTAGGACAAGGTCCGCCCCGACCTCTGACGTCACCTGACCTGTGCATGTGCGACGAGTGCGACCCCTGCCACCAGCCGCAGGCCATCCTAGTCAGGGACAAATAGCGAGTGCCGAAGTGACTTGAACCCGGCCTGCCACACTGAGTGAGGTCTACCATCTAAAGCTCAGCGTTCTACCGTCTGAGCTACAGGGGCGAACAAGTTAATGCTGGTTAAACTCGGGAGCTTGATAGCTTTATTGGTTTCTGATCTATTGCTATTGCCAATGGTCGTTAGAAGAATGTTTACGCCAGTCAATGTCGGGTAAGGTACCATACACTAGCAACAATCAATAAAAGGTGTCTGGATATAGGTTAGGAATTAGGATATACCTTTGAATCACACATTTCACTAATGATGATGCTTTGTGTCTGTGTTACGAATGTCTTCGCAAATGTCTGTCGCGAAAAAAAAATACATGACGGCTGGTTGATAGGAAAGTTAGAAATGTGGATGAACGAAAAATCACAGTTACATACTGTTGATTTTCCTGGTATCTTTTGTATCGTAGTACGATATATTATAAGCTACGTTTAACGAAAAATAGCGTAATCGGTAACGTAGCAAAATATAACGTAACGTAATTCGGTAGCGTAGCTTTGGTCTAAAAACCATACGTAGCGTTGCGTATTTCCGTAGCGTAGCGTAGGCCATCACTGCATGTCGTTGCCGTCGCCTCTGTCGACCTTAGTAGAGCCTTTGGCAGCGTTGACCACGATGTCGTCCTGACCAAGCTACAGTGGTACGGTATCGATCCCCGATGGTTCCGGAGTTACCTCGATGTACGGCGGCAGGTGGTGAGAGGCGGATCACTATCCCTTCCCCTATCCCACGACGTCCCTCAGGGGTCCCTCGTGGGCCCAATCTTCTTCAGCATCTTCACGAACGACCTTTGATCCTACCTTCCTCGCGGACATATGGAACAGTTCCCTTCGTCGACCAATGCAAATTTTAGTCACGTTAGCCTATATTGCTATTCAAAATATACTATCTAGTCATAACCATAATATTTGCCAATTTAACGGAAACTTTCGCTCTGTATCGGGTAATCTAACTTGCCTTATCTAACCGAGAGCATGCCAATGCTGGGCCGGCGCCACTGGGCGGGGCAGGACAGGGTGGCGGCAACGGGCAGAGCAGGGCGGGGCAGGGTAGGGCGGGATAGGACAGGAGAGAGAGGCGGGACAGAGGCCGGGCAGAGGCGAGGCAGAGGCGAGGCAGATGCGAGGCAGAGGCAAGACAGGTCAGGATAGGGCAGGATAGGGCAGGACAGGACAGGACAGGACAGGTCAGGACAGGGCAGGACAGGGCAGGACAGGGCAGGACAGGGCAAGACAGGGCAGGACAGGGCAGGACAGGGCAGGACAGGGCAGGACAGGGCAGGACAGGGCAGGACAGGGCAGGACAGGGCAGGACAGGGCAGGACAGGGCAGGACAGGGCAGGACAGGGCAGGACAGGACAGGACAGGACAGGGTAGGGTAGGGCAGGGCAGAGGCAGGGAAGGGCAGAGGCAGGGAAGGGCAGAGGCAGGGAAGGGCAGAGGCAGGGAAGGGCAGAGGCAGGGAAGGGCAGAGGCAGGGAAGGGCAGAGGCAGGGAAGGGCAGAGGCAGGGAAGGGCAGGGACAGGGAAGGGCAGAGGCAGGGAAGGACAGAGGCAGGGAAGGGCAGAGGCAGGGAAGGGCAGAGGCAGGGAAGGACAGGGCAGACGCGTAATATTGAGGGAAAAAATAACCCGTGCACAGCTGGGGTTCGCGCCAACCACAAACTGCCGGGGAGGGGGGGGGGGGGGGGCGGCGGATAGCCGCCCCCTAAGATCTCGAAAACCACACGGCGTAGCGATAAGCGGAAAACGGCGTTGGATAACTCGAGATAAGCTCTATTAAAAGTATACCGGCCATGTTTTTAGGCCGGTCAGTATTGAGGTCACTAGAGTTCATCACAAGTAAAATTTCGGCTACATATGAGTGTCCTTAACAAAACCGTCTATATCTCAATAACTCAAAGAGCTAGCGACACACGGACAAGGTTCGTAGGATAATTGAATTTGATGTCACTGAGGTTCCATCAGAATTGACTTAACCCTCGCCCTACGAGGGGAGGGGGGGGGGGGGGGGGGAGGGGGTACTAAAAAGACCCCCTGAGGTTTGTCTTGCATAACTTTTTAGAAATGCGGCGCATCTTGAGGAAATTTTCAGGAGCTAAGAATACAACAATTATACGTATGCTGTAAAAATTTCATTGAAATTGGTTGCGAAATTTGGGAACTAATGACGTTTTGATGACGTCATGTTGGTGGAAAAACGATAAATGTTTGAAAAATAGTAGAAAACAGAGTTTTGAAGCAAATTGCAAACGCAAATAAGCAAATGAGGTCACCAAAATTTGATGTCACTGAGGTTCCATCAGAATTGACTTAACCCTCGCCCTACGGGGGGGGGGGGTCCTAAAACGACGCCCTGAGGTTTGTCTTGCATAACTTTTTAGAAATGCGGCGCATCTTGAGGAAATTTTCAGGAGCTAAGAATACAACCATTATACGTATGCTGTAAAATTTCATTGAAATTGGTTGAGAAATTTGGGAACTAATGACGTTTTGATGACGTCATGTTGGTGGAAAAACGACAAATGTTTGAAAAATAGTAGAAAACAGAGTTTTGAAGCAAATTGCAAACGCAAATAAGCAAATGAATCACCAGAGTTTATCACAAGTAAAATTTCGGCTACATATGGGTGTCCTTAACAAAACCGTCTATATCTCCATATGAAATGTCATTTTATTCAAAATGGCAATCTTGAATTTGTGAATTTTTTGGTTTTTGAGCCCCAAAATGAACAAAAACGTTTTTTTTTGGGGGGGAAAATCACCACAAAATCAAAATTTTCAAAGGTGTTAAAAAACCGGAATATATGTGAGAGAACTGAGTATGGACAATACTCAAACCAAATTTCAAAGAAATATCTCTATTTTTGACTGAGTGATGGCTCCCTAAGTGTAAGCAATTCATGACGTCATTTTTTAATAACTTCTTGGGACTTCTTTGACCAGATACGAATAAATAATTACCTTTTCTGTATTTCTGAGACAAAACTGGTCTAGGAACATGCCTTTTTATTTACATTTATCAATTTCTCATTTTGAGGTTTTCTGACAGAGCAAAATCGCTGTTCTGGACGTGGTCGATCGAGGTCATTTACTTGACCTGGAAGGTCACTCGTTGACCCGAAACCTCAAAATTGCATACATTTAGATTCCAAACATGACAGGCAACATGTTGGTTCTTACCGCGTTGCTTTATGTTGCTTGGTTTGGAAGTTAACAGGGGGGGGGGGGTCTTTTTAGGACCCCTCCCCCTCGTAAGGCGAAGGTGAAAAAAGCTCCAGTAGGGCAAGGGTTAAGGTCAATAGAGGTCAATATCAGCAGAAGCCATTGAACTTCAAATATTCTAAGAAATGACGAATTATTCAGAAATAACTTTTGACAGGAGCATGCTGGATAAAACGGGTTTCATCATTGCGTTTCTCTCGTCGAGGTACATCGAATGATATATCACGTGACCTAGGTCATATCCAAAGCATGACCTAACCTGAGGTCAGGTCAGTCAGGTCAAGGTCAGGTCAAGGTCAAGGTCAAATTTTGCATAAGTCGATGCGTCTCATCGAGCTAAATAAAATGGCGAAACCTCCATTGCTCTATCTTGGTTTGGTAAAGTTATTGAGGAAAAATCACACGTGACACGGGGTTACCTCACACCCGAGTTCGCTTCGAAGAGGTCAAAGGGAGGGGTCCGGGTGGCTCAGTTGGTAGAGCGTTGGGCTCGGAACCCATGGATCCCGGGTTGGAGTCTGGCTACTGGCAAGGTCATTCGGTTCCCCCGCTTGGGTTGGCGTGAGAGCCCCAGACTATAAATGACGACAGTCGCGTAGTCATAAAGCCCCAATATCACCAGACTTCAAAGAACAGAATTGTGTCATAGGCAGGCACGTAGCCAAGAGGGGGAGAGGGGGGGGGGGGGAGGCGGCGAGGGCGGCCGACCCCCCCCCCCCCCCCTCCGGAGGCCAGGGGGCCTTTTTCGGCGCGCTGCGCGCGTTGAAAAGGGCCGACGAGACAGCGCGAAGCGCGGTATCATGGGCTCTTTAAAGAGTCGGAAGGCCACGCGAAACGTGGTCTTTAGAGAGTTTAGAGCACTCCAGAGGCCCTTTAGTTCCAACAGGGCCCTCTGAAAGACCAGAGAGCCCATTGGACGTTCAAAAGAGCCCTGTGCATGTCAGAGGGGCCCCTGGCCAGACTGAAAGGGTCCCTGAGCGGGTCAGAGGCCCCCCTGAACACGTCGAATGGGCCCCTAGCCATTACGGAAGGGCCCCAGGGCAGGTCGGAGGGACAATTGAGCATGTCCGCAGGGCGACAAAGCAGCCAGCGAAGTCCGACCAGAAGAGTCGCTGGGCAGATCGGAGGGGCTCCTGGGCAAGTCAGACTTCAGAGGGCTCCGGCTAGACCGAAAGGGTCCCTGGGCCGGTCGGAAGGGCCCTTGAACGTACCGGATGAGTTCCTAGCCAGACTGGAGGGGCCTCTGGGCAGGTCAGAGGGTGACAAAGCTCTGAGCATGTCGGCAGGGTGACAAAGCAGCCAGTTCAGTCCCTGCCCAGTTCGGAAGGACCTCTGAACAGGCCGAATGGGACCCTTGACACACAGAGGGGCTTCTTGGAAGGTCAAAGGGGTCCCTGGTCAGACTGGAAGGGCCCAAAGCACGTAGATATCCCAGAAGAAGATTAAATACAAAGAGGACTTACTCCACAAGAAGAAGATTAAGATCGGAGCTTTCGGGTATATTATAACATCAGCGATTAAGACATCAGATATTCAGATTTTTTTTTTTTTTTTTTGGGGGGGGGGGGGGGAATCAAGTCAATATTGAGGTCACCAGAGGTCATCAAAGGTCAGATTTTCCAGTTTTAGGATTTCGCTTCTAACAGTCCCAAATATCTCGGGAACTATGATAGCTAGGAGCAAACAGAAAAAATAGAAAGCTCTTGAAAAATGTCATCGCAATCCTCAGATTTTAGCTCAGGTCAATAGTTTAGGCTCCAGAGCTCATCAAATGTCAAAAGGCTATTTTTTAGCAAAAACAATTCACAAATAACTTTTTACCTAATAACGACAAGGCAATCAATTTGACGCCATCGTGTTTGTCTCGTCAAGGCGCTTCAACTCATGTTGACCAGGTTAGGTCGACTTAACAATTTGACCTCAGGTCAAGGTCAAGTGGTGACCCAAGTAAGCCATGTTGCATATGGGTCATTCCACGTCAAATCGCACAAAAAAGGGCGGTTTCGTACCCGACCCTTTCAGATTTTGATGACAATTGGTACACTTGTATTGTCAAGTGAAAACACATAATAAACACACCCACTTTTAGGTTCGGGTGACTTCAAGGGTCATATTTAGAGGTCATCAAAGGTTACGATTTTTTTGCGTACTTTATATTAATCAAACGCCTATATCTTTTATGCTAATGGACTTAGCAGAATACAACTAATATCGAAGTGCTCCACAGGGTTGGACCATTCGGAAATAGGGGTAAAAATCTACGTGACCTCAATTTGACCTTTGAACTGACTAGGTCAAAATCGTAAAATTTATTTTTCTATTAGTTTGCCTGCTCGTAACTAGTCCAAACTTGGCAGAATACATGAACGTAACATCCTCTAAGAATGTGCAAAAAAGAATGGCAGAGACTTTACTTTTTTTAGATACCGCCTTTTGAGTATGGTAAGGGAATGAAACGGAGTAATGTCCCAAGGCTATTTTCATGTCGCTTGCCATGTCGGTTTCTTTGGCGCGATTGACGTCCAATTTGGTGGGTAGCTTCCGGTTGACAAATTCAATAACTTCCCGAGTTTTCAGCTTGACCTGACCTCGCATGACCTAGCATGACCTAAGAATAGTGTATTGCCCATAGATACGTATTACCTATAGGTAATACGGTGTTTTATAGATGTTCAGGAGCATAACACATATGCACAGGTGTTAACAGGTGACATTAATGGTTTCCATTGAGAGCATGACCCCGGATGACCTTATCAGAGGTTGACCGAGGTCACTGACCTTTGATGACCCGAGATGATATTGTTGGCCTCTGGAGGTTTCTAGGCCATTTTAGGATGCTGATTTCAAATGGCCCTTTCAACGCTTGGGAAGGGGCCCTTGCAAAGCTCGGGAAGGGGGCCCTTTCGAGGCGCCGCCCCTCCCCCACCCCCTGGACGAAATTCTTCCTACGTGCTTGGTCATAGGACATTGCATTTGGCACAAGGCTCTGGTGAAAACTGGTCAAATCTAGTCATTTGCCTTTGGATTTATGCGTTTGTATTTGTCCACATTGACATATAGTGTGCGGAGCTCACGGAATCGACCTGACCTTCGGTCACCGATATAAAACATATAGATATACAAATTGTAGGTACTTGTGAGTTATGCCCATATGAAATTATGTGAGTCTCAAACCGTTCGGTCAATCACTGTGGCTTTGGCATGACCACAAACTTTCAAAAACTTCCTTGGGAGGACGAGTCACAAAACGTGACCTGTTGACCTGACCTGAATGACCCTCAAGTCAAAAATGTCACAGAATGTGGGTTATTGATGCCCAAACAGTCATGCCAAATTTGGCGTCCTCAGGTATATCTGTCCCCCCTCCCTGGCAGTGCGTTCGGTAGGTAAATTCATTGTTTATCAATATCTAACCGGCGCCTCCTGCATCGATTCATGTCGGGATTTCTGTCACGCGATATGACTCCGTGTATTGCGATGTTTTTTTTTGTAATTTATCTGATATATGGTTTTGCTCTGGTAGAAGTTTATCACATACGCCGTTTGAAAGTAGAATGAATGTGTGTGGATAAACTTGCATAACAAATGCAGACATAGGAACAGCAAACACACCGCTGGTGGACGCGTTTCGTCATACAGAATTTCTCGGCACCGTCTGATTAGACGAAATTATACACAAGTGTGTATAATTTCGTCTAATACACAAGTGTGTACAATTTCGTCAAATACACAAGTGTTTATAATTTCGTCGAATACACAAGTGTTTATAATTTCGTCTAATTAGACGGTGCTGAGGAATTCTGTAAGACGAAACGCGTCCACCAGTGGTGTGTTTGCTGTTCCTGTCTTCTTTATATGTTATAACGTATAATTGTCTTGACATTAATACACTTGCATGTTTATACCAATTACGAAACAATAACGAAATAATTATATTTTATTCAGTACTTTACCTATACCCACCGCAGCATTAAAACTTTGCCTTACATACTCGCAGGGGCGGATCTAGAGGGGGCAAGGGGCCATGACCCTCCCAAAGGTCCTGAAACCATGATTTGTCCCCCCCCCCCCCACAAAACGTCCGGACGTACAGTGGCTGAAGTGGCTGATGGCTCACTCTACCCCTTTCTCCCCCTCCCCCGGTCAACAACTGTTTGCTGACGGCTGACGTACCGCTACCATTGGCGGATCCAGAACAGTGGTGGTGGTGGTGGTGGGGGGGGGGGGGGGGGGGGGGGGGGCACCGCAGGTTTGGGGGGCGGGGCAAATTCCAAAACGTCTGACATAATTCGGAAAACTCATCGGATTTCCTTGCTTGTGCATTGATAGCTGATTTCAAACAAACTTCCTTAGATTTTCTTCTATATCAGGAAATGTCTCAATTTTGCACCGATATAAGGCAGTTGGGGGGGGGGGGGGGGGGGGGGCATGGCCGCTTAGATTCCACACCCCTGGATCTGCTAGTGCCCGCTATCCCTCCCCCCGCTCAACAACTTTATTTCGCCACTGGATTTGGCCCCCAAAACCCAAGGCTACTAGATCCGCCCTTGCATACTCGTTTATTCTGCTAATTCCTGTCCAACGTACTAAGTTCCAAGATTAACAGAAACTATTACTTGCTAATTATAAATTGTCTACCATCTGAAAAACGTGATACATAGTTAATTCATCGTGGGGTGCTAACTGCTAGAATAATTTATGGATCCGGTATCAAAATAAAATGTGCTAAACATATTTGAAGACCTTGCACAAATAGACAGGGACGAGGGAACCGTGGGGACAGTGGGGTCAACTCACCCCCCCCCCCCCCAACTGTGGAGCTGGGGGCGACGCCCTCCCCCCCAAACTTTTTACACGATCACTCGCATTAATATAACTCACTGTATAAGAACAAGGGCATTGTCACCGGAGTTTCAACGGCGTCGCGCAGCGTCGCGAAATTTGGCACAACTGTTTGGGCATAAATTACCCACACGGTGATAATGTTTGACCTCTGGTCATCTCAGGTCAGGTCACCAGGTCAAGTCAAGTGACCACACCTCCAAAATGTTTGCGGTCGTGCCACAGCCAAACTGATTGACCAACCGGTTTGAAACTCACAGGATGCCATCAGGTGATCAGTACCTACAATTCGCATATCTCTATTTTTTGTTATATCGGTGACCTAAGGTCAGGTTGATTTCGTGACCTCCCCATTTATAATGTAAATGGTAGGAGAAATTAAAACACGTATAAATCTATAGCAAATTACTAAATTTGACCAATGTTCACCAGATCCACCACTATTGTGCCAAATGCAAAGCCCTATGTAACATATATGTTCTTTGACCTCTACGAGGTCAACACAGGTGACCCCCAGGTCACGTATGGTTTTTCTTCAATAACTCTTTACCAAATCAAGGTAGCACAATAGGGGTTTCACCATTGTATTCGGCTTGTCGAGACGAATCACTTGATGATGATTGGGGTTTTTGGGCGCACCGACTACTTATGGTCACTTGGCGCCCATAGACGAATCACTTGATGTAAGAGTTGACCCTGACCTTAAGTCAGGCCACTTTTTTATATGGCCTAACTAGGTCACCCATTATATCATGCAATGCGCCTCGACAAGAGAAACACAATGGTGAAATCTGTTTTACTCGATCGTGCGTCTGTCAAAAGTTATTTCTTTAAAAAAAATAGGCAATTATTATAATGTTTCAGATTAAATGGCTTCTGCTGACCTAATTATTGACCTTAGGCCAATTCTGATGGAACCTTCGCGACAGCAAAAAAAAAAATCGAAGTTTTTTTTCCCGCGTTGCTAGCTCTTTAAGTTATCGAGATACAGACAGTTTTATCAAGGACACCCATAGACATATAGCCGGAATTTGACCTTTGGTGACCTCTGGTGACTTCAATATTGACCTGACCTAAAAATGACAAAAAGTACTTTCGATAGAGATTGTCTCGAGCTATCTACTCATCGTTTTCCGCTTGTCGCTACGTTGCGTGTTTTCTTAGATCTTTGGGGGGATCATCACCACCCCCCCCCCCCCGGCAGTTTGTGGTTAGCGCGAACCCCCGGCAGTGCGCGTGTAAATGGACCTTAATTCGGCAACAGTTACCTAACAAACAAAATAACCAACTAAATAACTAACTTATATATAAGTAGATAAGTTTTTTTTCTCTCTGAAAAGGGTGTGTTCTAAATGCATTGGTTTGCCAGCTCACTTGGTTGAGCACGACCGTATAACGAAAAATTCATAAAAATGTACCTGAAACACTGACCATAACACCATAAAACACGGCATAGCATAACTCGGTTGAAGCCAAGTATGGTACTCGCACCAAATGTATGCATGTATGTATGTATGATTTTGCCATGGTCAACTTGGTGCGAGCCCGGCACATCACCTCACCAGCTACCTCAGGTTCGAGAGTCCGTCAAACCCGCCGGTTCTGGATTCAGGCACGGTGCTCCGGATTTGTGTGACCCTAGTACCAGTGTCGCTCCTTCTTCATGTTTACAAGCTTTTCTCTAGGTTTTTTGCTTGTTAGGCGACCCATTTCCTTATATGACATCGATAACCATGTCCTTAAAGGAGATAGTTCACCTTCAACATGAGGTTTTAAACTGAGATAGCAGTTTTGCAGCCCGTGTTAGGAAACCTCTATCTGCAAATTTTCTTGACTTTTTCTTTCTTCTCTTTTTCTTTCTTGACAAGTTTTCTTGAAAAGACTCCAGCCGAATATATATATTTTTTTTTGGCGAAGGAATGCGGTACTTACGAAAGAATGCGGGGCTTACGATAGCCTGGGCAGAGGCTATACAATCAGCCAATCAGCTTGCATACTGTGCTAGCAAGCAAACCACCGGCCGCCGGTTGGCACTTCTCTAATGCGAGTCTATCCTTACGAGACTACTTTTGAATCTGATTTTTTTTTTGACAATTTTTACCTGACCTAAAAGAACACTGAAATACTTTCGATAGAACATGTATCAAGCTATCAAATGCCCTTTTCCGCTTCTCGCTACGTAGCGTAGTTTTCGAGATATCAGGGGGGGGGCAGGAATCAACCCCCCCTGCAGTTCGTGTTCGGCGCAAAGCCCCTGCAGTGCGCGGGTTAACCCGCGCACTGCAGGGGCTTTGCGCCGAACACGAACTGCAGGGGGGGGGGGGGTGATTTCCGCCCCCCCCCTGAGATCTCGAAAACTACGCTACGTAGCGAGAAGCGGAAAAAGGCATTTGATAGCTTGATACATGTTCTATCGAAAGTATTTCAGTGTTCTTTTAGGTCAGGTCAAAATTAAGGTCACCAGAGGTCATCAAAGGTCAACATTTTCAGTTTTTTCCTGTTTTAGGACATCGCTCCAGAAATTCCCATATATCTCAGAAACGATGCTAGTTAGAAACAAACGGAAAAAAGAAAACGCCAGCCAGTGAAATTTTCAATCGCCAAAGTGTCCTCAGATTTGATCTCAGGTCAATATTTGAGGCTCCAGAGGTCAAAAACAAAGAAAAACTTTGTTTTTGCTAAATAGTTTTTTTGCTATTAACTTTTTACTTAATAAAGATAACGAAAAAAACTGTTTACGCCATTGTGTTTATCTTGTCAGGGCGCTTCGAATGATATAAATGGTGACCTTGTTAAGTCAACTTAACAATTTGACCTCAGGTCAAGGTCAAGTGGTGACCCAAGTAGGGCATGTTGCATTTGGGACGACGTATCTCGACGAGACAAACACGTTGATGTCTGTTTTATTTCTCTATCTTCATTATGTCGGGAGTTATTGACAAAAAAGTGATGGTGACCTCGCATGACCTCAAATGACCCAATAGGGGTCACTGAACAAAAATTGCACATGGATCATCAAGAATATCCTATAATAACATGATCCAGAAGTAATTGGACTAATATCATGCATATCCTTGAAATAGGAAGCATTTGTATATTTCCCCATTTACTTATTATGGGGAGGTTGCGAAATTGACCTGACCTTAAGTCACCGATATACAAATTCCGAGATATACGAATTGTAAGTACTTATGCCCTCATGACATCCTGTAAGTTTTAAACTGATCGGTGAAAAACTCTGGCTTTGGCACAACTGCAAACATTTTTGAAGGTGGGGTCACTTGACCTGGTCTGGTGACCTGACCTGAGATGACCCGAGGGATTTTGTTTTCAAAGTGTGTGCAATATTGATGTCCTAACAGGTGTGCCAAAACCCGGCGGCGCGCAGCGCCGCCGTTTTTCCGCTATCTTTGAAAAACCTGAGGGGGGGGGCGGAAATCAACCCCCCCTGCAGTGCGCGGGTTAAGATCCCTGCGCCACGACAGCGGTCCGATCGCTGTTCACCTCTCGCACTGCTGTGAGTGAGTGCCTCACGCGGTCTGCGGTGGCTGCCGGCTGGTGCATTAGAGCTGCCCGCTTTCCGGCTGTCTATGTCGCGCAGGGCTTTTTCTTACAGGGCGTCGTCTTGGAACCGCCTGACGCCGGCTGTTATGGCCTCCCGTAGCCTCGCCGTGCTCAAATCCCAACTTGACAATTGTGACGACGGTGTTTGATAGGCTGACTGTACGTTCTTTATTCACCTACCATACATGTCTAACATGCATACCAAACATTATTTTGTGTGTGCGTGTGCGTGTGCGTGCGTGTGTGTGTGTGTGTGTGTGTGTGTGTGTGTGTGTGTGTGTGTGTGTGTGTGTGTGTGTGTGTGTGTGTGTGTGTGTGTGTGTGTGTGCGTGCGCGTGCGCGTGCGCGTGCGCGTGCGCGTGCGCGTGCGCGTGCGCGTGCGCGTGCGCGTGCGCGTGCGCGTGCGCGTGCGCGTGCGCGTGCGCGTGCGCGTGCGCGTGCGCGTGCGCGCGTATGTGTGTGTGTGTGTGTGTGTGTGTGTGTGTGTGTGTGTGTGTGTGTGTGTGTGTGTGTGTGTGTGTGTGTGTGTGTGTGTGTGTGTGTGTGTGTGTGTGTGTGTGTGTGTGTGTGTGTGTGTGTGTGTGTGTGTGTGTGTGTGTGTGTGTGTGTGTGTGTGTGTGTGTGTGTGTGTGTGTGTGTGTGTGTGTGTGTGTGTGTGTGTGTGTGTGTGTGTGTGTGTGTGTGTGTGTGTGTGTGTGTGTGTGTGTGTGTGTGTGTGTGTGTGTGTGTGTGTGTGTGTGTGTGTGTGTGTGTGTGTGTGTGTGTGTGTGTGTGTGTGTGTGTGTGTGTGTGTGTGTGTGTGTGTGTGTGTGTGTGTGTGTGTGTGTGTGTGTGTGTGTGTGTGTGTGTGTGTGTGTGTGTGTGTGTGTGTGTGTGTGTGTGTGTGTGTGTGTGTGTGTGTGTGTGTGTGTGTGTGTGTGTGTGTGTGTGTGTGTGTGTGTGTGTGTGTGTGTGTGTGTGTGTGTGTGTGTGTGTGTGTGTGTGTGTGTGTGTGTGTGTGTGTGTGTGTGTGTGTGTGTGTGTGTGTGTGTGTGTGTGTGTGTGTGTGTGTGTGTGTGTGTGTGTGTGTGTGTGGGTGTGTGTGTGTGTGTGTGTGTGTGTGTGTGTGTGGCGTGTTTTTAATTGTCTGTCGCGTTTCTTTCGCCCAATGTATATCCCATTGCCGCGAATCGAACATAAAGCCATTGATATGTAATGATTCGTAAGAAAACACAATACATACCAGTAAAACGCCTGTTTGGGCGATGACCGAGCGAGCGCGCTCTGGTAAAGCTAAAACAGGTTTTAAATAAGAAACGATAAGGGAGCACACGTGGTAGTCATTTTAGTCATCCAGAACAATTGCCAGGCCTCAATGCATGCCAACACAAACATTAAGTTGCATTAAATTGTTCATGATCTCCTTTCTCAAATCCGCCAAAAGGGAGTGCGTCCTGAGCGCTGCATGCTTCAGCGTATAAATTAAAGTTTATAATAATACAGCCATTTTTGATCAAGAATCATTTTAGCAGTATCTATGGCCTTGATTTTAGCAAGGTTTTTTGTTCATTTCGACGTTCGTGTGTGCCAACTGCCACTCGCTGTGGTACCGCCTCTATCAGAACGCACCATACTAAAAACAAAATTGATTTGCTGGACCTATCCAATGGTAAAAACCCAATCTCAATCGGAGCAGTGTTGCAAAGTTATTAGCTTCCGAAGAGCGTCTGTATGGCCGGGTCGGGCCAGGTCGGGCCAGGTCGGGCCAGGTCGGGCCAGGTCGGGCCGGGTCAAATGTAAATTTGTCTAGTAAGTTGACGAGAAACCTCACGGGCGCTTCGCGCCCGCTCGGTAACAAGGCTACATGGCTGCCGGCGGCCGCTCCTCCCCGGCCACTCGGCCATAGAACACGCACTGCAACACGATCCCCACTCAAAACAACGACTCTTGGATCAACACCGGCCACGCATCAGTGCCCATCAATCACACTCCCCCCCCCCCCCCCCCTCCTGATCCGACGATCACCGAAGGGGGGGGGGGGGTCGGACTGGCGCCGCGGGCCACCCCGGGCCGCGCAGGCTGCGTGTGCGTACCGTGCGTTAGTTAGCGCACACCGACTGCCTCCCCGCAGGGAGAGTCCTCCGACTGCCTGAAATAGCCGGGTCCGCACGGGCTCCCGCGCTCTCTCTCTCTCTCTCGCTCCCTCGGCAGTCCGCGGGACGAGCGCGACACGTCTGGAGCGGCGCCAGCCTCGATTGTTTTATCATCCGCGCCGCGACGCGACGAGCCGAGCAAATAGCCGCCCGACACTGACAGCTAACGGCCGACGGCCGGCGAACGGCACCGGCGGCCCCGCGACTCCACCTCTCAGGGTACCTCCACCTCTCAGGGTACCGGCGACACCGCGACTCCACCTCTCAGGGTACCGGCGGCACCGCGACTCCACCTCTCAGGGTACCTCCACCTCTCAGGGTACCTCCACCTCTCAGGGTACCGGCGACACCGCGACTCCACCTCTCAGGGTACCTCCACCTCTCAGGGTACCTCCACCTCTCAGGGCACCGGCGGCCCCGCGACTCCACCTCTCAGGGCACCTCCACCTCTCAGGGTACCGGCGACACCGCGACTCCACCTCTCAGGGCACCGGCGGCCCCGCGACTCCACCTCTCAGGGTACCTCCACCTCTCAGGGTACCGGCGACACCGCGACTCCACCTCTCAGGGTACCTCCACCTCTCAGGGCACCGGCGGCCCCGCGACTCCACCTCTCAGGGCACCTCCACCTCTCAGGGTACCGGCGACACCGCGACTCCACCTCTCAGGGTACCTCCACCTCTCAGGGTACCTCCACCTCTCAGGGCACCGGCGGCCCCGCGACTCCACCTCTCAGGGCACCGGCGGCCCCGCGACTCCACCTCTCAGGGTACCTCCACCTCTCAGGGTACCGGCGGCACCGCGACTCCACCTCTCAGGGTACCTCCACCTCTCAGGGTACCTCCACCTCTCAGGGCACCGGCGGCCCCGCGACTCCACCTCTCAGGGCACCGGCGGCCCCGCGACTCCACCTCTCAGGGTACCTCCACCTCTCAGGGTACCGGCGACACCGCGACTCCACCTCTCAGGGTACCTCCACCTCTCAGGGTACCTCCACCTCTCAGGGCACCGGCGGCCCCGCGACTCCACCTCTCAGGGCACCGGCGGCCCCGCGACTCCGCCTCTCAGGGTACCTCCACCTCTCAGGGTACCGGCGGCACCGCGACTCCACCTCTCAGGGTACCTCCACCTCTCAGGGCACCGGCGGCCCCGCGACTCCACCTCTCAGGGCACCGGCGGCACCGCGACTCCACCTCTCAGGGTACCTACACCTCTCAGGGTACCTCCACCTCTCAGGGCACCGGCGGCCCCGCGACTCCACCTCTCAGGGCACCGGCGGCCCTGCGACTCCACCTCTCAGGGTACCTCCACCTCTCAGGGTACCTCCACCTCTCAGGGTACCGGCGGCCCCGCGACTCCACCTCTCAGGGCACCGGCGGCCCCGCCACTCCAGCTATCAGGGTACCTCCACCTCTCAGGGTACCGGCAGCCCCGCCACTCCAGCTATCAGGGTACCTCCACCTTTCAGGGTACCGGCGGCACCGCGACTCCACCTCTCAGGGTGCCGGTGGCCCCGCCACTCCACCTCTCAGGGTACCGGCGGCACCACGACTCCAGCTCTCAGGGTACCGGCGGCCCTGCCACTCCAGCGCTCAGGGTACCGGCGGCCCGCGACTCCACCTCTCAGGGTACCCGCGGGCCCGCCACTCCAGCTCTCAGGGTACCCGCGGGCCCGCGACTCCACCTCTCAGGGTACCTCCACCTTTCAGGGTACCGGCGGCACCGCGACTCGAGCTCTCAGGGTACCGGCGACACCGCGACTCCAGCTCTCACCGGCGGCCCCACGACTCGTACGAACAGGGCACCAGTTACCACCACCAGTTACCGGTACAGGGAAGCAGGGTGGCAACTAGTTTCCGGGATCTTCGCTCCCAACCCACCGATCGGTGCAGTTTGTTTAAATGATTACAAACAGATGCTAAGCCACAAACGAAACGCCTGTCGGATGGATGGGGACTAGTCAATGGTTCGTCATTAGATATTGAAGACATGTGAGGTCTACAAGGATGGATTCCAACTGAGAGCACAAGTGACGAAAGATGTTTCAATGCAACCGATATGGTTTCGACTGCTCAGGAGCATTTCCCTCCTACCAACGTACCCCATGGCGGCCATCTGGCCACCTGTGACGGGTCTTCAGCACAGCGTTCCTGTCCCTGGCCGACGGCCGGGTCTGTGGACCGCATCGCTGTGGTCATCTCAGCGGTCACCGCGTCCACCGTCCCCGCGCCGCCCACCCCTCCCTCCGACACAGCCTCCTTGCCAGCGGCCGCCGTCAGCCGCCCCCTCCCCCCCCCCCCCCCCCCCCCACCGCTGACGCCGCAAACAACGGTAAACGCGCCGCGCAAGCGCGCAAAATTGTTTGGCGCCGCCGATTAAAATAGGCTGGGTGGCGCGCCGCCCGGCCCGCGCGCATTCCCGCCACGAAAGTGCGTGCGTGCCGGAACACCGCGCGCGCGTGTCCCCCGAGCGCGGCACTGCGGCAGGCGCAGGGGGCAGGGACGCAGGGCGACGGGACGCGCGCAGAGCATCGGGCCGGCGACACGGTTGCCGCGGCGCCGGGGACGTTAGGGCGGTGTCAGGATAGGGAGGCGGGAGCGGCGCTGGCACGGACCACCAGAGGTGTTTGTGCCTAATGCTGGGTTGGCAGGTGGGGGACAGTGCAAGAGAAGCAAGACGGCCGTGACAATTGTGGTGTTTCCCTAAGACAAGTAAGCAAAGGCGTAAAGCTGGATCGGAGAAAACCGATGGTGGGCGTTTTTATGGTGCTAAAGATGTAGACAAATTCGACAATCGACATACTGATGTGAAGATTGTTAATGGTACACCAAATCAGAACAGTAAATTACTGCTTTTCAATGAATCTTAGCATATGACAGGGTTTCGGACTCTGGGCCGGTTTTGCGGACACGGGTGTAAAACAAATCTACACGCGTCAGTTTTAAACCAATCTCGACAAACTTGGCATCAAAATGTTGGAAATTAAGTGGACTTTCATTTGCCATCCTCAAAAGTTAAATATATTTACTGAGCATGAATAGTTCAGCGTAAAAGACGAAAAATGGCAAAACAAAACGCGATTTTCAGGGTAAAAAATATTTGGTCGCCCGACTTCGAAGAGCCGTAGCACCACAACCGTAGCAAACATATGCTTTGCGAAGTTCGCGCTATGCTCATTCTCTTGATCATTCAATTTGTTTTCAAAGCATATCGGGTTCAATTAGTTGCTCACATTTTATTTAGACGCTGCGTTGGATCTTAGCCGAACCGACCAGAGCAAAAACTACATTCAAATAGGCCAATTCAGTAGCAATTTCCCATACAACCATTCTGCTACAACACTTACAACAATCAACCATTCTGTTACAACACTACAACAATCCGGGTTCTAAATAGTACAAATTGGAGATGGATCAATTCAGCTAAGCCATAGGAACAAAATGGTGCCATTGTCAATCGTATGCGAGCTATATTGACGGTGCAATCAATGGTTTCGTGCTCGCGTGTTGGTGTTGACCTCAACTTGTAAACAGAATCAACCTCGTGTAAAAAAGTATTTTTTTGTTTGTTTTAAAAGGCCTGCATCGACTAGAAGAGCAATCGTCTGAGCCTGAACCTGTACCTGAAAATCCTGTGTACAGATCCTATTGGTTTTCCTGCCGATTTGACGCGTTTTGTAAAAAAATGTGGGTTTTAACGAGACAACCGCACGCAGACGCGACGTGATCAGATAGAAACCTTCACGGGATGAAACATACCTTATTTGGTAATCTTACTTTGCGGCATTGCGCAACCAAATGAGACACCTTCGGGACCAGCAGATTCGAATTCCGCATGCAAATCTGGCCCGGATAGGTTGTTTTTTTTCTCTCTTTAAAAAGAAACATTAATTTTGACTTGAATTGAACCGACATTTAGCCATGTCAGGCCAAAAGGTCACTTTCAGGTCAAATAGTAGATACCATGCTATTTTATATTCCAGATTCGAATTCCTCATGAAAAACTGGCCCGGATAGGTTGGTTTTTATATGGAAAAAGAAACATTAATTTTGACTTGGTATTGACCTGACGGATTTAGCCATGTCAGGTCAAAAGGTCACTTTCAGATAAAATAGTTGATGCCTTGCTATTTTCGATTCCAGATTCAAATACCTCATGAAAACCTGATCCGGATAGTTTTTTTTTTGCAGTGAAACAGAAACACTGATTTTGAGCTGGTTTTGGCCGCGAAACCGGACCAAAGTTCGAAACCCTGTCATACGCTAAATTAAATAAACTGTACCAACTACCAACAATGAGCTCCACAAGCACAGCATATCATTTTTGGGCTTGCGCCCCAAGGACAATACGTTATCTTTCTCCGCCGTTTTATCGGAGAACATGCCACTAAGAGTCATCCAATATCTCTGAACATTTCACGCAACTAACATCCTGACAGCCGCGACACGACGGTCATTCAGCAATCTGCGGAATCTGCCAACGGAGAGGACTCTCCGACAGCCATCCAACCGAAACCACAAGCCTTATCACACACACGCACACAAGCTGGTCCTCGGGAACATCTCATAAAAAGCGAGCCTCCCGGAACCCTAAAAACTCGGATCACAAAACAAGACAGCAGCCGCGCCAGCGCCAGCGCCAGCGGTCGCGGTGCCGACGGCGGCTGGCAGTGGCTGAATTGTCCCCTGTCTGTCCTCTCCGTGTGTGTCAGTGTGTCTGCGTGTCCGCGCGCGGGAGACAGGGGGCGGCGTGTCCGCCACAGTCGGTAATGAGGCACGGGGCGAACGAGCTGCTTAACGAATTGGCATTGCGGCGTCCCGGCCGGCGACCGACTCCCGCTATCGGG
The DNA here is from genome assembly GCA_036785665.1 of Chirona hameri. NCBI lineage: Eukaryota > Metazoa > Arthropoda > Thecostraca > Balanomorpha > Balanidae > Chirona > Chirona hameri. Next base: position 56,303 of record JAXIVJ010000847.1, read on the forward strand.
CGCCTGTCGCCCGACGAGGAGCCCGGCGAGGAGCCGACGAGGAGCCTACGAGGTGTCGACGAGGAGCCTACGAGGAGCCCGGCGAGGAGCCGACGAGGAGCCTACGAGGTGTTGACGAGGAGCCTACGAGGAGCCCGTCGAGGAGCCGACGAGGAGCCGACGAGGAGCCGACGAGGAGCCCGACGAGGAGCCGACGAGGAGCCTACGAGGAGCCTACGAGGAGCCTACGAGGAGCCTACGAGGAGCCTACGAGGAGCCTACGAGGAGCCCGGCGAGGAGCCGACGAGGAGCCCCGACGAGGAGCCCGACGAGGAGCCCGACGAGGAGCCCGACGAGGAGCCCGACGAGGAGCCTACGAAGCCGACGAGGAGCCCGACGAGGAGCCCGACGAGGAGCCCGACGAGGAGCCGACGAGGTGTCGACGAGGAGCCTACGAGGAGCCCGGCGAGGAGCCGACGAGGAGCCGACGAAGAGCCGACGAGGAGCCCGGCGAGGAGCCGACGAGAAGCCCGACGAGGAGCCGACGAGGAGCCCGACGAGGAGCCGACGAGGAGCCGACGAGGAGCCGACGAGGAGCCGACGAGGAGCCGACGAGGAGCCGACGAGGAGTCAACGAGGAGCAGACGAGGAGCCGACGAGGAGACGACGAGGAGTCCTACGAGGAGCCGACGAGGAGCCGACGAGGAGCCCGGCGAAGAGCCCGGCGAGGAGCCGACGAGGAGCCGACGAGGAGCCGACGAGGAGCCGACGAGGAGCCGACGCGCTCCGCCGCCTCTGGTGGTCACAGGCGGGACGGGGCAGGGGCAGGGGCAGGGGCAGGGGCAGGGGCAGGGGCAGGGGCAGGGGCAGGGGCAGGGGCATGGGCAGGGGTAGGGGCAGGAGCAGGGGCAGGGACCGTGCAAACGGGGTTGAACAGAGTAGAATACGACAAGATAATAAGTGACGACGACGTAAGGTCTATGTCTATGTCTAAGACTTGCAGCATTATACACTGCAAGTCTTAGACATAGACACCATCACACAGACATAGACTGTGTGATGGTGGTGTAATGAATGACTTCCGTTTTGTCCGTGACGTAGAACACCTAGCTATGCAGCAGCTGACCTGACCTTGACCTTGAACCCAGCTGATCTTACAGCGGCACACGAGTCTCTACGTTATCGCGGAAATCGCTGCAGAGATATCTGATAGCGTGAAATGGTCACTGCAGTCTATGACTGTAAATCAACCATTATTGCTACGCAGGTATCTAGTCTGTGCTGGAGGTATAGTGTTAACAGACTGTTCAACGGGCTATCGAAACGATCGTCATTCCAACATTCAGCTTCTAAAGATATAACACCCGGCAAAGTCCAAGATAAATAATCAACCTATCAGAAAATGATAACACCACCATCACACAACACATCCACAAGCAGCATATTCGGTCTGGCGACAATCAAACATCACCTGGACACACAGGTGATAAATGTCAACAGCCTGGGCGGCAAATTTGCACCTCTCTTTTGCAGCGGCGAGGACAGGGCGGTTCGCTAATGCACAGCTGAGGTCAGTCTGCAGCCCAGTGCCTGCCACACGGACACAATGGAGGTGGGAGAATAGGAACGAGGTAAGGCGAGACATGTCCTCCGGCCAGCAGGGCGACCCTGGTCCCGTCCGCAGCCATCACAGACACTGCACGCGTCTGCACGATCCGCGCGACACCACCCTTCGGGTATAACGGGGTGACCGTGGAGCTCGGGTATAACGGGGTGACCGTGAAGCTCGGGTATAACGGGGTGACCGTGAAGCTCGGGTATAACGGGGTGACCGTGAACTCGGGTATAACGGGGTGACCGTGGAGCTCGGGTATAACGGGGTGACCGTGAAGCTCGGGTATAACGGGGTGACCGTGAACTCGGGTATAACGGGGTGACCGTGAAGCTCGGGTATAACGGGGTGACCGTGGAGCTCGGGTATAACGGGGTGACCGTGAACTCGGGTATAACGGGGTGACCGTGAAGCTCGGGTATAACGGGGTGACCGTGAACTCGGGTATAACGGGGTGACCGTGGAGCTCGGGTATAACGGGGTGACCGTGGAGCTCGGGTATAACGGGGTGACCGTGGAGCTCGGGTATAACGGGGTGACCGTGAACTCGGGTATAACGGGGTGACCGTGGAGCTCGGGTATAACGGGGTGACCGTGGAGCTCGGGTATAACGGGGTGACCGTGGAGCTCGGGTATAACGGGGTGACCGTGAACTCGGGTATAACGGGGTGACCGTGGAGCTCGGGTATAACGGGGTGACCGTGGAGCTCGGGTATAACGGGGTGACCGTGGAGCAGACTCGCTAAACTATGCACACTTCGACATACTGAGATCAAACCGTCACAAAGCCATGCCAACCTAGTACGGTATGCATCGATATCCACCATACAATGGTAATTCGCCCTAAGTATTAAAAGCATGTCTCGGGGCCACGCCTTCACAGCCGTTGGGAACATGTGCCAGTGACAGTAATCATGACTTATGGTATTGATGACAAAGGTGTGAACCGTTAGTTATTAACACTAAAGCCCGGTTTCCACCGCCACCGGTCAACAACGGAAAGTACACAGTTCAAGCAGCCAGTCCCAGTTCGAGGCTCGCCAAAAAATGAAAAACATGGTGTGCCATACCCGGCGCTAGCATTCGAGGTTTAGTTCAAACAGTTGCCAATAGGTGGAATCACCGTCGCAGTGTTTCACGAAAATAAAACCCACGAAGTATTAACTATTTGGTTTTCAACATAGGTAAATGATGTTAAATTTGATGAGATGTTCCTTACTCATCGTGTTCGAGAGTGTTATTCGCCCTTAACCCGCGAGTTACTGGGGTATATTTCATAACGCGACTTACTGGGGGGGGGGGGGGGGGCTATTTTTTGCCCCCCCCCCCCCTCGGATCTCCGGAACTACTGGACTGATTGTAAAAATCGAAAAGCATTCGATAGCCCTGGGAAATTTATCGAGGGAAACATAATATTATTGACCTCGGGGTCACTGATGACGTCACAGGTCAGGTCAAGTACAAAATGTTTGGCCGTGTCGAAAGGTCTCGATGGATGGAATTGTCGCGCAAAATTGTGATATCAAACGCATAAGCAGTCGATAAATCGGTGTGATTCGTGTGTCTGACACTTCTAAGTACCATTATAAGCTGTTTATGACCTTGGGTCAGGTCAAGGTCATCCAAAGTCACGAGGTCAAACTGCAGATTACGGTCATTGGGCGTTGTAACACATGTTTATGGGTTTGTTTTTCGTCTAGAATGCGAAAAAATGACCTTAGAACATTGTTTGTTCCATATAAATAGAAGTAAAAAGCAAAAACGGAAATTCATTTTTTATGTATTGTAATGCTGTGAGAGGTGGTCGATTTTTGTCATTTAAAAATCATAAGTCGGTCATTGTTGAAGATATCGACTTCAAATTTGGTACACATATTCACCAAACACGTCTCGATCACATATAGTCCGTTTTTTTGGATAATTCTGATTTGTGTGTGCAAATTTTGCAAAAACAAAACAAAAATGTATTTGGATTTCTAAAAAAAAATTATTTCAAAATAACTATTAAAAAAATCCGAAATAGCAGTTTGATAGCCCGGTCTATTTTCAGTAATTTGGTTTAAGACAATTGCATTTATCTCAAACATTGTACCTTTGACAGCGTTTTCCGCAAACCACTATTTTGCAACAAAAACAGAAGAACATGACGTCACTCTGACGTCATTCCCGGTTGACCTATCATAACCGCATCTTTTCCCTTTGGCCAACATGTGTAGAATTGATGTGAGAGAAGGTACTGCAAGTTTGGTGACGATATAGAAGTGTCTTCTCTCCGGAGGCAAAGAACATTTTTGATATCCTTACTTTTTCAGATATGTTTGGTATTGCGCCGCCGTTCACCCTAAATCAGGCGATTTCCCGATATTTAACATTGGAAATAAACCAATAATGTATTTAAAATGTCTAGAGCTGCGTCGGCGGTGGAGTCAGGTCTTTGGCAATAGTGTACAATGTTAGAACATTGCATAATCTAACAGGATCCAGAGAACATATGTGTTACTCCTTACAGTTGTTCTGCTAGACTTCGAAATGTGCAGTTGTATACCGAAAACCCAATGGCAGTCGGCCCGGACGGGCGCTCCACCGCCCGGCGTTAGTTCCGCGTATGGCACACCGTGCTTACACCGTAATTTCCGTTCCTGTCCGGTGGCGGTGGGCACCGGGATTTCGTCGGCGAACATTTTCGCCAGAGCAGTCGGAAACGAAGTTAACCACTGCTGAACTTTCGCTCGCTCGTCGCCGTTGTTACCAGATGGTGAACGTTGTTACCAGATCTAGCGATTTTCAACTTTTGGAGACATCGCAGTTACCAACTTTCCTGTCCGTTCTTGTCCTGTCCGTTGTTGACCCGTGGCGGTGGGCACCGGGCTTAAGTACTTAAGTGTTAACAATAACTAACGGTTCACACGTTTGCAGCCGACACAGACACGTGTTGCGGCGGCGACAGCAAATGACGCTCTTTCCAAGCTGACCTCCGCAGAACCTGACAACCCCAGGCCAGGCGCATAATGTGACACGGAGCAGCAGGACCACCCTGGACGGAGAACCAAAACTCTGGACCATCCCGCCGCGCGGAGAACCACCACTCTGGACCACCCTGGACGGAGGACCAAAACTCTGGACCATCCCGCCGCGCGGAGAACCACCACTCTGGACCACCCTGGACGGAGGACCAAAACTCTGGACCATCCCGCCGCGCGGAGGACCACCACTCTGGACCACCCTGGACGGAGGACCAAAACTCTGGACCATCCCGCCGCGCGGAGAACCACCACTCTGGACCACCCTGGACGGAGGACCAAAACTCTGGACCATCCCGCCGCGCGGAGAACCACCACTCTGGACCACCCTGGACGGAGGACCAAAACTCTGGACCATCCCGCCGCGCGGAGAACCACCACTCTGGACCACCCTGGACGGAGGACCAAAACTCTGGACCATCCCGCCGCGCGGAGAACCACCACTCTGGACCACCCTGGACGGAGGACCAAAACTCTGGACCATCCTGCCGCGCGGAGAACCACCACTCTGGACCACCCTGGACGGGGGACCAAAACTCTGGACCATCCCGCCGCGCGGAGGACTACCACTCTGGACCATCCCGCCGCGCGGAGGACTACCACTCCGGACCATCCCGCCGCGGGGAGGACCAACACTCTGGACCATCCCGCCGCGCGGAGGACTACCACTCTGGACCATCCCGCCGCGCGGAGGACTACCACTCCGGACCATCCCGCTGCGGGGAGGACCAAAACTCTGGACCATCCCGCGGCGCGGAGGACTACCACTCTGGACCATCCCGCCGCGCGGAGGACTACCACTCTGGACCATCCCGCCGCGCGGAGGACTACCACTCTGGACCATCCCGCCGCGCGGAGGACTACCACTCCGGACCATCCCGCGGCGCGGAGGACTACCACTCTGGACCATCCCGCCGCGCGGAGGACTACCACTCTGGACCATCCCGCCGCGCGGAGGACTACCACTCTGGACCATCCCGCCGCGCGGAGGACTACCACTCCGGACCATCCCGCTGCGGGGAGGACCAAAACTCTGGACCATCCCGCCGCGCGGAGGACTACCACTCCGGACCATCCCGCTGCGGGGAGGACCAAAACTCTGGACCATCCCGCGGCGCGGAGGACTACCACTCTGGACCATCCCGCCGCGCGGAGGACTACCACTCCGGACCATCCCGCTGCGGGGAGGACCAAAACTCTGGACCATCCCGCGGCGCGGAGGACTACCACTCTGGACCATCCCGCCGCGCGGAGGACTACCACTCCGGACCATCCCGCTGCGGGGAGGACCAAAACTCTGGACCATCCCACCGCGCGGAGGACTACCACTCCGGACCATCCCGCTGCGGGGAGGACCAAAACTCTGGACCATCCCGCCGCGCGGAGGACTACCACTCTAGATCATCCCGCCGCGCGGAGGACTACCACTCCGGACCATCCCGCCGCGCGGAGGACTACCACTCTGGACCATCCCGCAGCGCAGAGGACCACCACTCTGGACCATCCCGCCACGCGGAGGACTACCACTCTGGACCATCCCGCCGCGCGGAGGACTACCACTCTGTACCATCCCGCCGCGCGGAGGACTACCACTCTGGACCATCCCGCCGCGCGGAGGACTACCACTCTGGACCATCCCGCCGCGCGGAGGACTACCACTCTGGACCATCCCGCCGCGCGGAGGCCATCTGGGACTGCAAATACAGGCAAAGGAGCATCTCGTGATACTTCGACAGACCAAGTACCGGACTGGAACGCCGCGGTGGACAGAGGACCAAAGTGGCGCGCCGCGACTGCAGAGCTGGCGGGCTGACCACCGCCCACCGAGCTGGAGCGCCGGCCATATATTCGGCATCCTCTCCCGGCGGCAGTCACACTGAGGAAGCGTCATGCGTCGTCACGCCGTCTTCAAAGGGTGTCTCTGGCCGAGCCAGCGCCGCCGAGCCGCCGCCGGCGGTCCAGGGCGCGGCGCGAGACAGGGCGGTAGCCGGCGTGACGGGCGGAGGGCCAGCGCGCGCCGCCGTGGGCCCCGGCCCACCCATCACACGGCGGAAACACCCGCCGACAGCCACAGCCGCTCGCACGGGCCGCGATGGATGGGCCGGCAGAGATGATGGGTCGTCCGCGCCGCCGCCGCGCCGCCGCCCGGTGCTTGGCCAGGCCACACACTGCCGATATTCAAACATGCAGCCAGGGGCAGCAAATGCCGGGATGATTTGGGATGTCCGCTGAAAGGCTCAGTCCGCTGGTTCCTTCGCTATCCTGTTTGCTTGTGGTTTATAGAGCATCCATGAATGGCCTTTACGGTGATCACAGACGAGATAAGTAAACGCAAATATATTGCAAATAGTGCCAACCTTGATCGTGGACAGTGGGCGGGACAGGCTGCAAGAAGAGAAGGGGCATACGGTAAGGTGAGATGAAGGTTAGGTGTAAGCGCTAAGCAGGGAAGATAGACGGGAGGCCGAGAAAGGATAGCGGGTAGGGAGGACGGCCCGGGCGGTCTCGGCGGTCTCGGCGGTCTCGGCGGTCTCGGCGGTCTCGGTGGTCTCGGCGGTCCCGAGCCGTCCCGGGCGGACGGTGCGTTCGCTCGTGGGCCGACACCTACCCGGCGGGAATAAACAAACAGACCGACCGGCGCTGCCGGCCGACGGGCGGACAGGTGTGCGCGGCGAGCCGGCACCGGGAGGACCGCCAGCACCGCCAGCTTCGGTAGCCCCGGTAGCTTCAATAGCGCGAAACACCGGGGTGTGAACATGGCCCCTTACCAGTCAATGGTTCTGTGATGCGAATCATGTGCTACATCATACCCAACTACTCTCTCCGACGTAAGGTGACGTAATACAACAGTGTACCAAGCGTGGCCTCATTTGACTGTAACTATTATTAGAGGCATATGTGTGCCCTGTTTCGCCACTGACCCTGAGACGTTCTGTAGAGCAGGAATGGCGCCTGGAGCTGGAACTCCAGCTCGCTGGTCAGCGGCTGCAGCAGGTTACTCGTATTCAGACGGTTCAGCACCATGAAGCTGTGGTAAGGAGGGCCCGACCTGCAACGGGAGCACAGATATGGTAAGCATGGTAGCCAAGTAAGACATATGGCAAGCACCATAACCAGTTATGAGTCAAGCATTACGAGACAGAGGAAGAGTGTGATAAAGAGATATAAATAGAACACACAATACAGGGTGAACAAAAATGCTTGGCGTCACACATTGTGCCTTCGTTATAACATAATGGAAGGTCCCGGCCCTGGCCGGGACCGTCGCATTTTGCATCGACTATTTCCGGCAAAACTTGACAGGACAATACACTGCAAAGCATGGACTAGATGATGTCAACGAACACGTGTGACCATTACAACGTGCGGGCAAGTGCCACCATTACAACGTGCGGGCAAGTGTGACCATTACAACGTGCGGGCAAGTGTGACCATTACAACGTGCGGGCAAGTGTGACCATTACAACGTGCGGGCACGCGACATGACCCGAGCCGTACTCCGGGGCGCAAACTGGACTAGATTACACCAAACAGGCTCCATCCGCCGTCTCCAGGCGCCAGCTGCCTGCCTTCCCTCCATACGACAGCGGCCGGCCAGAGACACTACAGCCTCCCAGCAGGCCAGCAGCGACCGACAGACCGGCGGTAACTACCCGTTCATGACATCAACACAAATATGGGTGGGTCAATCACGCCTAGAAGACACCACCGCCACCACACGCTCCACACCACACGCTCTGCCCCAGCGTGTCCCGGCTGTGGTAGTGACTAGTGATGTAAATCGGAGTCCAAATTTTTGGACGTCCGAAAATAGTCCGATTCCGATTTGGACTTGTCGGTCAGCCAAAGATATTTTGGACAATTTTCGGTCAAGGCATCACAATGCACGCATTGTCTTACCTTACAGGTGTTTACACCTTGCAGGCAGTTAATTAGATGATCCTCTGATGTTTTATAATACAATTTGGTATGATTTATTTATTTAAATGGAAAATTGAATGAAAGATGTGATGGTAATTGTAAACGTGAAATAAATTAAAAACATTACTAATTGTTATGTATAGTATGTTTTAAAAATTGGACTATTTTCGGACTCGTGGACTCATCGGACACTTTTCGGTCAACATTGGCCATATTGGATCGGACTTTGGATCGGACATGATTTGGAAAATATCTGGATCTTACACCACTAGTAGTGACTGATTGCAGTCGAATGGGGCACGGCCGGACGGGGCGGGGCGGGCGGGGAGGGCCGTGTCGGGGCGGGGCGGGGAGGGCCGGGGCGAGGCGGGGCGGGGTGGGGCGGGACGGGGCGGGGCGGGGAGGGCCGGGTCGGGTCGGGACGGGGCGGGGCGAGCCGGGTCGGGCCGGGGCGGGGCGGGGTGTGGCGGGGCGGGGCGGGGCGGGACGGGACGGTACGGGGCGGGGCGTGGAGGGGCGGGGCCGGACGGGGAGGGCCGGGTCGCGTGCGCCGCCCACCGGCCGCTGTCTGTCGATACCGATACGGCGGCGAAGCCTCGCCCGCCGCCGGCAGGCAGGCACGCCACCCGCCGGGCGTCATCAGGGCGTCATCACGGCACCAGGCACCGGCCGGCAGCCGCCGCTCTAAACACAACGCCACACGACTCCACACGCCGAACACACGGCAGGGAGACCCGGCCGGCGGAGCGGTCCCTGGAGTTCTGGACTCACGCGCGACCGCCGGCATACCGGCAGATACGTGGGAGATCTGGTCGGCGACGGGAAAGTGGCAGGGAAGATGTAGGAGGGACATTAACGGCATGAGGAGGTACGTGGAAGACGCGCAGTATCCTAGCATTGACAAATTTGGGTGGAAAACGGCACCCTATGGATACTATTTTTCCACTCTTTTTCCTGCGTTTTACTGTGATTTTTCCCCTCTTTATTTCAAAATGTATTGGATAATTGGAATCCTGATACTGATTTATGAATGCAATGATAGAGACAGCCTGTGGAGGGAAAGACTGGTAAGAATTGGCATAGGTAATAACTAATTCTGGTAAGCGGGTAATTGGGAATTGATAAAGCCGAGTAGATATGCTTTTTGGTTGAATTTTCCACTTTGTATGCTTATTTTTGGCCAGAATTTTCCACTCCGCACCCCAGCTCCAGAGCAATCCTAGGACCCTGAACTTGAAGACGCGGGCTAAAGTAGATAGAGACAGGGGAGACACAGGGACGCCGCAGAGATACAAGAGACACATGAGCGTACAAAGCAAGCAGAAGGAGACCAATACAAGCGCAGCAAGACAGGTAGCATCAAACCACGAGCAGCAGCAGCGCTACGACCGAACAACACTTAACACACACACCACGAGTGATAAGACACCACTCCAGCACACACCACAGGCGGTACGTCGGTCGGCGCCGCGTCTGTGGACTGTATCCGCGTGACAGCACGCTGTGACCGCGGCCGACCGACCGACCGACCGACCGCCGCGCCGGCCGGCGGCGCGGCACGGCCCGGGTGGCGGCGGCGGCGGCGCTAGTCGGACGCCGTGCGCTGCGTGAGAAGGTGCGCCGTCGGCCGCGGAGCGCGAGCGAACGAGCGAGCGATCGACCCAGGTGCGCGTCACCATCCCGCGGTGCCTGAGTGCTGCCTCAGAGCGGGCGCGAGACGGCCGGCGGGCCCCAGTGAGGCGCCCGTACAGAGGAGGCGGCGACAGTGGGTCTTCTCTGGGGGAGACCGCCCCCGCAGCGGACGGCGCCGGCTGCGACCGAGCGAATCAACACACAGTGCAGCTCTGAGAACAGCCCCGGCACCGGAGCCGGAACCGGCGGCGGCGCAGACTTCTACCAGGTAAGCATCACAGGCTCCGCGCTCCCCTCTGACACACCAGCCGACGGATACAGGATACAGACACCAGCGGGCGGGAGCGACCCCCGGGGCGATGTTTATGTCGGAAACACCGCCAGTTCGAGAAACACCGGTCGGCGAGCCAGTCGAAACTCAGCGACGTCCGTCTCGCCGGTGGAGAACACACACACACACACACACGGTGCGGCCCGGGCGGGCATCACGCCAGAGACATGTCTATCGCTCCGACGCGACAGAACGCAAGCCGGCGCGTTTTGCGTGAGTCCGTTAACACGCGTCGTGTGTCTGCTCGCCGGGCCTCGGCCGACCGGCGCCGCCCGGTAACAACGAGTGCGAAGAATGTAGGTCATGGGAGCCAACCCTGAACTCAGGCGGTTTAAAACGCCGTGTGTCACAATATCAACGAAGGGAAGGGATACATCACGAGCTAGTGAGTATACGGGATGTATTCGCGTCAACAAGATAGTGACGAAGGGAAGGGATACATCACGAGCTAGTGAGGATACGGGATGTATTCGCGTCAACAAGATAGTGACAATTGTTCCTTTACTATCCCAGGATGTTACCATTATTTTACATCGGTAATACGTGTAAACTTATTTAATCAAGCAGCTCCATTAAAGCTGCATCTGTTCATTACAAACATTCCAGACTTAAAAATGAGACTTCAAGACGACAGCAGAACTCTAAAATGAGGCTGTCCCGTGTAACATAACATTCGCATGAAGTGGCATTGACAGTGAGATGTACACAGGAGACAAAGATGTGGCGAGTCTCCTGCTTGTGATGGGAATGGAGCAATGCTAAATAATATGTATCGCAAACAGAGGTAAACAAAACACACCATTCCTAAGCAGTGTGAACAATTATATACGCAGTAGTGAGGATGGAACGGAAGAAACTCGCATTTAATCTCGAAACACCGCAAGGGCAACGAAGCTTTCGTTTGGGTCGGCGAAAAAGTATGCTGGATATCGGCATCATCGAAATTACGAGAAGGCCATTTCATGATACGTGGAAGTAAAAAACCTCTTGGCATGGCATCAGTTTCACGAATGTTTAGACCACAACAGTGTTGCAAACAGAACACCCGGACATATATTTTAAAGTTTAATTGTAATACAGGCAGATTTATAAATATATTTTAAAGTTGGATCGTAATACATACAGATTTATCAATACATTTAATAGTTGGATTGTAATACGTACAGATTTATAAATATATTTGAAAGTTGGATTGTAATACATACAGATTTATAAATATATTTGAAAGTTGGATTGTAATACACACATATTTGATGACAATGCCAGGGTGGATAGCGGACGCCACACGACGACAGCGACGCCCTCAGCTTTTGATCCGATCTCGTCACAGCTGTGGTGTAGGGTGGGCCCCTGTAATTAGCCACCGCAGAGTGTCAAGGCGGCCGCACACTGCGTCATTCGGCGCGCGATATCACCGCGAAATTCCGCGGTTTCGCGGGTGATCAGCACGGAAAAAGCTCGTGCGGAACCAGCTTTTTTCCGCCATGCCGCGGAGTCGACGCGTGCCGAATGGCGCAGTGTGCGGCCGCCTTCGGCGTGTGTTGACCTACTATCTGCCGAACAGCGAGGCTCCGCATCTGTCACGACAAGTACTCACACCTGCCACTGGCTGGCGACTGATCACGTACCATCCACCTGTGGCAACGACCAACAGCGCCTCACAGCGACCCCGCCTAGCCGCGAGAACATCGCATTGGCGGCATCTCTGGCACGGTCGCAGCGTCGCTTTCGCCGGCATCTCTGCTCAGCCGATCCATCCGTGCTATGTCCACGCTGTGTCCCCGCCGGCCGCCGCCGACGCTGCTGCGCCCCCGCACCGGTCACAACGGAGCACCGCACACCGCGCACCGCACACCGGGCACCAGGCCACAACGGAGCACCCCGCACCACCGGGCACCGGTCACAACGGAGCACCGCACACCGGGCACCGGTCACAACGGAGCACCGCACACCGGGCACCGGTCACAACGGAGCACCGCACACCCCGCACCGGTCACAACGGAGCACCGCACACCCCGCACCGGTCACAACGGAGCACCGCACACCGGGCACCGGTCACAACGGAGCACCGCACACCGGGCACCGGTCACAACGGAGCACCGCACACCGCGCACCGGTCACAACGGAGCACCGCACACCGGGCCCACCGGTCACAGCGGAGCACCGCACACCGGTCACAACGGAGCACCGCACTCCACACTCCAGCACTCCACACTCCACACTCCACACTCCACACTCCACACTCCACACTCCACACTCCACACTCACACTCCACACTCCACACTCCGCACTCCGCACTCCCGCGCGGCTGCCAAACGCCAAACGCCGCCGCCGCCGCGCCCAAGCCGGACAAATGCGCCGGCTAGCGACGCCGCCACGACGCGGCGGCATCTGACCGCAGGGCCAGTTTACGAGGGCGGTGGCCGGCACGTCGCATTGTTTGTGTGTCCCGACAGACAGCGCAGGACGACTGGGAGTTATCGCTAACATCGCCGCTCGGGGCTGGTATCGGGAGTCCTGACGCCACAACGGCACGCGGCACGCGACTCCGTGGGTCACCGAGCGGCCGCGCCGAACGATACAAACCGCGCGCACCACCGACCCAACTTAGCGGAAACAACCGTCTGTAACCATCAACTGGACCGACCAGCTGGACCGACCAGCGGGACCGACCCAGCGAGGGACCGACCAGCGGGAACCGACCAGCGGGACCGACCAGCGGGACCGACCAGCGGGGACCGACCCAGCGGGACCGACCAGCGGGCCGCCACACACGGCCACAGATCCGCCGTCTAAGGAGCAGAGAACACCACATGACCCCAGTGTCATCCCACGGCACACGTGCACATACGGGCCGCTACAAATACACCGTGCCGCCAATTCTCATCAAAGCACATGACGAGATCCCGGTAGTGGCTGACGGGGGCGGGGGGACACTGGTATAATTGGCCCAGCTCTATGTGCTCTGTGCAGTGTGAAAGGGCACGGTGCTGGCTCGGCGGCCGGCGCCGTCCCCGCTGGCAGGGCATGGCATGTCGCCGTACTGCCAGCATTGCAGCCTGTCAACGCTCGCCAGTGGCTCTCACTCGGCATTGCATACCGACCAGAAAACTCGCCAACCGACCAACGCCAAAGGCAGGCGGACGAGAGGGACCCTCCCTCCCAAATAAAAGAAACGTACGACGATGGGTTCAGACTGGTGATTGATTCGACTCTGATTGAATCGATTGGAATCGTTCAATCAAAATTTATTGAATACAAAAAATAATCGATTTACCACCAGATCTTTTGATTCATGAATCGTGATTGAATCAAAACCCGCATGGAATCAAGGCTGATTGAATCAAAAGATTCTTTCGATTTCTTTTCGATTCTTAACGATTCAAGTGCACCTGGCAAATTGTGCAAATGCAATACAGTCCCAGTGGCCAGGGCTGCGGAGTTGGAGTCTCAGTCGGAGTCGGAGTCTGAGTCGGTCGGAGTCGGCAGTTTTGGCCGGAGTCGGAGTCGCTACAATCTTCCCGACTCCGAATCCGGCCCGAGTCGACTTTTTGGCAATTGGCGATTACTTTGGTCGGTAGAATAGTCGTCGGCCAAGGGGCATTAAGTTTATATCCCTTTCGAAAGAAAATGAGTGAATATGAATCGAGTGGAAAGTTTACTCAATTAAGCGATAGATTTGTGCCTGATGAAGATAGGGCAATAATGTGTACGTCATCTGATGATGATTGGGGCTTTGGACGCACCGACTCTTACGGGCACACGGCGCCAATTTTAATATCATCGTGCTCGCTTCGGTAAGGAGATTCGAATCATACCATGGTGACCAGATTACCTAAGTCAAATTCAAAATTTGACCTCAGGTCAAGGTAATTTAAGGTCATGTGGTGAACCAGGTGTGTCGTGCTGCGCAATGTCGGACGCGTCTCGACGAGACACACAGTGTCTCGTCGAGTTTTCACGTTCGTATCTTCATTGTATTGCGCCGCCTGCAGGCGAGCGCGACTGGGCTGGACGCGCGGCCGGCACGCCCGTGCTCGGGCGGCGTAGCATTGCTCTCCATACTGTTAAGAATAAAAACAAAATGACAAAATAGACGGCATTGCAGATATTGCTTAGCACGCGATTGGAGAACGGATATAGGCCGGAGTCGGAGTTGGAGTCGGAGTCGATTTGTTTCAGGCCGGAGTCGGAGTCGGAGTTGCTAAAATTATGTCCACTCCGCAGCCCTGCCAGTTTTATTCATTCATTCTGATTAGTATTGATACATTCATTTATACTGAAATAGTATTACTGTAACAATGTTTTAATGATCGTATATATGTATGTTTCCATTTGTATTGATTTGACACAAATTCAACATATATAGTTAAAGGGAGTGTGTCTACTGTTTTGGTTTGTCAAAAATATTTTTTTGTTTTCATACGGTAAGAAGCTATTGGTTTGATTGTTGGACACAATAACATTCACAACTGGACTTTAGTTGAATTTTCATTTATATTCTTTTTTCTTATTTTTTGTTTCGATATTGATCGATATGCTAGCAAATTTGGATCCATATTTCGATATTAGCAGTGCTTCTAGTGGTGGTAAGCCGTCTGGAGTCTACCCGATAATTTTGTGATTCCATCACGTTCTTGGAGTCTTTGGAATAGCAACTAGGGTGAATCTGGAGAAATTAAGTGACATGGTTCAATTCAGAAAATTATGTTCTATAGACCAGTGTCCATAACCCCAAATAAGCGATGTGAGTAGGCACACTCCCTTTAACCCGGGCATTGACTGGGGTTTCAGCAGAACGCCATTGACTGGGGGGGGGGGGGGGGGGGGGGGGGGGGGGCTCTGCCACTGGTGCGTTAAACGCCCCTCCCCCTGGTTATCTTCCGAACCAATGATCGCAGCGAGACGCGCAAGGCGGCGATCGAAAGCTCTCAATGAGACGAATCTAAAGCATGCTCAAAAATGTCAAAATGAGGTTAAATGTCAGGTCACGCTCAGGTCAAAGGTCAAAATCGTCCTATTTGAGTCTATGGGCCATACTTTCCATCCAAAGCCTTCAATTGCGACCAGTTTCACCCAAAGTGCTGCTAAAGGTATGATACATATCCCGCATGAGCTAAAGTGAGATTGTTGGCCAAGGTGGTCAGGTCACAAAAGGTCACTATGCTCAAAATATCTACGAAAGTCATGCAACACATGTTTTATGAGTTATTTTACACGTATAATTCGATAGTGATAGTCCTTTTACCATCTGACTTCATTTACGTGAAATAAATGTCAAGTTCAGGTCAAGTTCAACATATATACCGAAGGTCAAAATTTCGTCACCGAAGAAGGTCAAAAAGTCACCGAATGTCAACAATTTTAATTGTTAAATCTAAACAAAACAAGGCATGTTGCTAGACCAGTTTTGTCTCAGAAATACAGCGGTGGCATTTATTTGTCTGTATCTAGTCAATACAAGCCAAAAAACACAATTTTAAAATATGACGTCATGAGTTACCCATACTTTAGATGTCATAAGTCAGTCAAAAATGGAGATATCAGTTTGAAATTTGGTATGGTAGTTGCCTATGTATGGTTCTCTGACATATCTTCCGGTTTTGAATATTTTAGCAAATTTTATTTTGTGATAATCCCCCAACAAGTTTTTTGAGTTTTTTTTGGGGTCAAAAACTACAATTTTCGAAAATCCGAGATAGCCAGTTTGTAGCCGTTGAAATTTTCTATCTTTTAGCGTTTTTTGATAGCATTTTGCTTCAAATGTGGTATTTGTAAGGCCTGGCAAAGTTTAGCTGATTTTGGTGTAAAACCACTAAGCCACTACATTAGCCACTAAATTCGCTATAACTCGAGAAAAATAATCGACGAAATTTCTTCATTTGTGCACACAAGACGTACAAATGATGTATAAGAAGATACCCGAAGTTTCACGTTGATACTGATATTAGTTTTCAGGTATTGCGAAAAGTTATCAGGGGGGGGGGGGGGGGCGTTAAACGCCCCCCTCCCCGTCAATGGCGGGTTAAATGTTGAATCAAACGTGAATCGGTTTAAAAAAGATGCTTTGAATCGGAAAGAATCAATTCTCAAATTTGTATCCATGAATCGAACGGTGATTGAATCATTCAGGTTGCAAAATGAATCGGGATTGAATCGTTTCAAGAAAGTTGAATCAATAACCAGTCTGGATGGGTGAAAGCTCAAGCATGCTTCCCAAGTTCTCAAGCGTGTAACTGGCCAAAGACGGTTAAAAGCTAGACCATGGCATGCCCGCACTAGTAAGTCTCAGTCAGCCACTGTGGCTCAGTCAACCAGTCAGTGTAACATCTGAGCACAGACATGCTGTAAAAGCAGCGGTCAACTGAGTTCTTCTCCACAGAGCACACGTCATCATATCCATCCGTTCCGTTTACTCACTCCTCGACCCAACAGAGAACGGGTTAGCCCCGGTCCGCGGGCAGTCTGACGGCCGACGGACCATCTGACGGACAGAGCACTGACAAATGAAGTCGAATAACAGGCCACAAATCACCTGTCCGCACTTCCCGGCGTCCCCGCCCCGTACTAATCGACGCTCGGTCACACGGCCGGTGGCGCCATCTATATACCAGGATCTACAAGGGTTTCCGGGATTCCCGAGGATGCTGGTGCGAGGGTAGTCGAATGCATGCATCCTTGCGGTTGAGAGAATAGCCTATGTTGTAACAAGAGAAAACACCATATTTAGATCGTGCTTCGGTTGTTCAAGAAGGAAAGTTTTTTCCGTCACAGTCCCAATGCGACTTCACACCAATAGGGTTCGGAATATCTTATGGAAAGCGCCTCAAGTCACACCATCCCCGTCTGTTGGAATGCCTCCTACCAGCTCAGACAAACAGGTACTCAACGGAAAGTCGATCCTCGAACATCTACAATCTCCCCCACTGAAATATGCAGTTCGGCCTCAAAACCTTTGTGAAGCCACTACCAATCCGATAAAAAGGGAGTCTCTGTCCCAATCGGACCATACTCACAGTCTCACTCAGACCTACACAGCTGATTTCACAAAGCACTTAGCCCTTACCAGTCTGCTCCGACCGGTCCCTGCACCATCCCATATGCAATGCTCACTCACCCCCCCCCCCCCCTTCCAGTTGTGCCCGCCTCTCTCGGGCTGTTACCCACAGCGTACCATCTCTCATGACAGTGATTCAGTCATCGCACCGCCTCCTCTGAGTGCAACTCTGTGACGGCACCTGACGGCACCGCCAGTCGGGCGTACATCGCCTCCTCTCCTCAGGCCGCGCTCGGCTGCACAGGAGAGACATGTCGGCCTCAGATCGCTCAGTAGATCGTGATGAATATTCCCACTAGGCGGTAGCAGCTCCAGCCCTGCTTCCGCCCGCCCCTCCGTTCCTTCCGGCCGCCCCTCCATGTTCCTTCCGGCCAACGTTCAGACGGTGTTAATGACCGTTTACCGCCGATCTGGCCCCGGCAGGGCAAACATTAGCTCCGTGGTGGTGAACGTTCGCACGCTGGGTTCGCTACTTAGGCGCCTATGCTGCCATCTATCGAGGATGTGTGTAAGTTGTGTCTGCTCCCTGTGCTCGCTACGTCAGGTGCGCTTGCCGAGCTCGGCGACGACACGACGTAACCAGAATGTAGGGCGACTTGGCTGCTTAAGAACAAAACAAAGCAGGCAGCCTGTGCAGTTACCGTTCATTTGACGTTGTTAGCCAAAGTGTGATATCCTCGACATACACACTAATACACGCATAAACAGACTGATCTGAACTATGCAACGTGGAAGTTAAAGGGAATGTTTCACCTTTGTATTGGTTTTGAACTGAGATAGCCAATATCTTTGGACGTTATTGAAATGTCTAAATTATTAAGGTTATTTTCCCCACAACTTATCCGTTTTTAAGCAATTCAATTTATAATTTGCAAAATGGGGTATAGGCTAGTGCCGCCGCTGATTGGCTGCCAGCCAGTTTGTCAGCCAATCCCACCTTGTCAGCCAATCAGCGGCGGTCTATAGCTCAACAATGACGTCATCATCTCAAATTTTAAAACTTAATTTGTATAAAGTTAAGTGACTTTTCGAGAGAAAAAATATCACCATCGTTTTCAGCAGCACTTACTTCAAACTTTCGACTACAACCAGCGTATATTTGGCAACTTTCAGAAAGGTGAACCATTCCCTTTAACATGAACCATTCCTCGGTTAAGTAATGGCTGTCGTGTAGATCGTCAAACGTCATGCAGTTAAATTTGACTGACCTTTTATAAACGAACAGGGCCCCTTGCATATCCGTCTTTAGCTGAAAAGAAAAGCAGAACACCATAGGACATGATAAACACCGACAGAGTGTTACAGTGAAAACTGGACATTACACCTAGCAACAAATTGCTTCTCAGATGGAAGAAGTATTCCTCAGACAGTTCAAATAAGCCATAGACACTAATACCACGGCACTACAGTATAGTGCTGTGTTACTGGGCTTCACAGCACTCACAGCACTCACAGTCACCTACATGTCTTTTAGACAGCTATTAGGTACACAGCTTTAAGATGGCTCAATACACCATCTAAGATGGCTTCACACACCATCAAGATGGCTTCACACAGTGTTTTTAGACAGTGTTATGCTTTGTTTAAAGATAGTTTGCCACACCACTTTTAGATAGCTCTATCCACGGACTTCCCAATGGCCAGTAATTGCCAGTAGCACATGCGGCACTCCCCCCCCCCCCCCTCCCACACTCCTCCCCACTCCCACACTCCTCCCCACTCCCACACTCCTCCTCCCCACTCCCACACTCCTCCTCCCAACTCCTACACTCCTCCACCCCACTCCCACACTCCTCCTCCCCACTCCCGCACTCCTCTCAACCCCACTCTCGCACTCCTCTCAACCCCACTCCCACACTCCTCCTCCCCACTCCCACACTCCTCCTCCCCACTCCCACACTCCTCCAAACCCCACCTCCCACACTCCTCCTCCCCACTCCCACTCCTCCTCCCCACTTCCACACTCCTCCCCACTCCCACACTCCTCCTCCCCACTCCCACACTCCTCCAAACCCCACCTCCCACACTCCTCCCCACTCCCACACTCCTCCTCCCCACTCCCACACTCCTCCAAACCCCACCTCCCACACTCCTCCCCAACCCACACTCCTCCTTCCCAACCCACACTCCTCCTTCCCAACCCACACTCCTCCTTCCCAACCCACACTCCTTCCCAACCCACACTCCTCCTCCCCACTTCCACACTCCTCTTCCCCACTCCCACACTTCTCCTCCCCACTCCCACACTCCTCCTCCCCACACTCCTCCTCCCCAACCCACACTCCTTCTCCCCATCTCCACACTCCTCCTCCCCACTCCCACACTCCTCCTCCCCACCCCCAAACTCCTCCCCCACTCCCATACTCCTCCTCCCCACTCCCACACTCCTCCTCCCCACTCCCGCACTCCTCCCAACCCCATTCTCACACTCCTCCCCACTCCCACACTCCTCCTCCCCAACCCACACTCCTCTTCCCCACCCCCACACTCCTCCTCCCACACTCCCACACTCCTCCTCCCCACCCCCACGGGTTGGTGCCCGCGCGCGCTGCGGACTCACCCACTCGCTGGCCTCGGAGCTGTACTCGTAGACGGCCACCTGTGTGGCGCTGTCCACAATGTCCGCCACGTACGGGTCGTGCCGCCGCACGGCAGTCAGGTTCATCTGCTGCGAGCCCACCCGGTCGGCCATCCTGCCGGCTGCTGGCACACCGCACCGGGCAGTAAGTCAGGCATGGGGACTGGGGAGGGGACGTATGTACAGGACAGACAGAGACACGCACCACACTGCGCGCACGATAAGACACGGGGTGGGCACGTAAGCCGTTAGATACACGCCTCGACACACATACACGGACAATGACAACGCGACACACAGACACGGACAATGACAACGCGACACACAGACACGGACAATGACAACGCGACACACAGACACGGACAATGACAACGCGACACACAGACACGGACAATGACAACGCGACACACAGGCACGGACAATGACAACGCGACACACAGACACGGACAATGACAACGCGACACACAGACACGGACAATGACAACGCGACACACAGACACGGACAATGACAACGCGACACACAGACACGGACAATGACAACTCGATACACAGACACGGACAATGACAACGTGTGCTGATTCCCAATTTTTAAGGAATTTTTACTTTCCAGGTAAAATAATGTAAAAAATATGGAAATCTGTATTTTCCTAACAATACAATTTTACTGTCCACGTACATATTTTTACTCTCTGGGACTGGGACCAGGTCATGAAACAAAAATCCTACACTGGCTTCAAGTCTCCCTTTTTTTAAATGGCAACAAGTTTCCCATTTCCAGGCATTTGGAAAACGCCCTCCTCCAGCGACCGTCTAAAAATACGCCAGCAGGCCATACATTGTTTAGCTCCTTCTCTCGGGACTAGAAGAAGGGGCCATTACAATCAGCATCAGGTGACTTTTGCAGGTGAAGCTATTGGAGGTGTAGACTGTAGATGATACTGACACACTACAGCACTGATGCATCACTAAAAAGATGAAAGTCCAATATTTATAAGTGACCAGCAAATGGACCTTACCCCAACTTGGACTGTGTTCTTGGGAACATTCGGAAACTAATTTCTGCAGGGAATTATGCCACAGGCAGTTCTTGATAAATTATCAGACGGGAATTCGGAACATTCCATTTATTTCCACTGGAATAAGGGAAATGAGAAGAAAAAACATCCAAAGCCAATAAAGCAATCTTTGCAGGACAAGTCAACAATAGGAAATACATGCTGATGGCACATCTGCAACAAACATACAGTGAAATATCCCCCCCCCAAAAAAAAACATTCCTAAAGACAGAGTGTGGATTGCCAGAATTCCACCTCAGAATATGATGTCACATTCTGGTTCAGGATGATCTAAAGAATGCAGCATTTGACACACTGACACTGCATGCCACTTCATAATTGTGGAACTTCCTTCATATAAGCACATGGCATAGGGTAAACAAATGTAATTGCGGACACATCCTAACACCCGATTCTGTATGCTATTGGAAATGTAGATGATATTGACACTAAATAATGGCAATAGCATGAAGTCTGGGTTAGGACATGTCTGCAATTATTAGCATTATTGGCATTACTTTTCATGTTATTGGCGCAGTAGACAATCGACGAGAGTCGACGAGGCGAACCAGCCCACAGCGAGACAATCTGCACCAACTCGCACCACGCAGGCCAGAAATCCGCGCCAGAGTAACCATCACCTCCCACTTCAAAACCTACAAGACATTCACGGAGCACGAATAATCACTTTCACACTATCCATGAACATTTTAACCAAATTTGACAGATCACAGCCAATGTTTTTGGATCAGCATTTACCAATTTTGGTAAGGTGTTTTAGAGACTGTGCCTCCAAGACATTTTCGAGTCCCTTCACGCGATCGGTAGACTTCGCGGTTCTCCGGTGTAGGGTCGCGTACATATTCGGCACGGGCCTCATCACGCTCACGCATGTCACCACGCACTACGCAGCTGGTCGCAGTTCGTGAGTTCGTGAGTTAAGGGGAGTTCGTGAGCCACGGGCATGGCGGGTGTCGAGGTCTGAGTGTTACCAGGGGCATGGGCTGGTCAGGAAGCGGGGACCACACCGACAGCCACTCCGATCACTTATCACTCGCACAAACCGCTTCACGCACACCACTCCAGTGAGCCGTCAGCAGGTCTGCAGACGGAGCGCGTCGGGCACGAGAGACCGCGGGTCGATCGCACTGTGATCTCGGCTGTGCTTCCTTCCTCTCGCGGTTCAGGAGTGTCTGGGCTACAACCAGGCTGTGGTCACTGCAGCTGGTCGGCATCAGGTCCGCAATCGTGACGCCATCGGTCGCCGGTACGATGACGTCGTGGCGTCGGTCGCCGGTAGGATGACGTGGTCGACGAGGGACCCTGGGCTGGTTCGGTTACCCGCCGTATTCTGCCAGGTCACAAGCGACACTATCTGTGTCATGCTCAGTCCTTAAGCATCTGCGTGTAACATTTCAGACCTGGCACGTCAGGGATCAGGAAGTCGAAGCTCATATCACCGAGAACAATAACGTTTCTCCCCAGGCCGTGGAGATGCATCAGCTGGTCGTGCAGGTCGTCCGTGGCGGCACCAACCACTACTGACCGCCGGCAGCCGCCCAAGCTGACCCATAGGGTCTCCAGCGGCGAGCCGGCCGAGGGCACGTCAAGCTGCTCGGCGCGCATGTGTGACCGGTATATGATACATTCCCACCGCCACGCACGCGCCGGCCATGGCGGCCTGGTCGATCTCTTCTGATGGTGCTGTAGTAGCCGGGAAAGATGAGGAACCGACTGTCCATGCCCTCATGCAGCCACGCCTCCGTGATAAGCATGACATCGATGTTTTTCCCAGTAACGTGATGACATCATCTAGGAACGGCATTAACGAGCGCAAGTTGAAGTGCGCTAGCCGCAGCGGTTGGCCAGCTGTGCGGTCCCTCCTCCCGGACACAGAGGCGTGTCGAGGGATGGATAGGGTCTGGCGGAGGGTGAGACGACATGGTGTGTTCAGAACAGACTTCGGACGACTGTGCCCTGCGCCCGACGTCATCATCGATCCGGTGTCACCGATGCTGCACCCAACGTCCGGCTCGGATGCCCCGACCGCGTCACGCCTCGGCCGGCGAGAGACAGCCGGACGGCAACTGGTAGCGGCCTGTGTAGCTCCCGGCACCCATGGCCTGGCATCGCCCCTGCTCGGGCGCGCCGGCCGCAGCTGCAGCAGCCGCTGACCTTGACCGGTCAGCAGGTCAGGTAGAATACGGTGGACGGCAGGCGGCCTCGCGGATTGGTTCAGAGCCGGTTTCCACCTCTCCCCAGACCGGCAGAAGGCGGGGCCACCGGCCGTGACGATCACCATAGGGGATGTTCATAGCCATCGGGCGGCAAAACGGCGATAAGACATCGTTGTTAAAAAAACTGTTTAAGAGAAACTTCTTCCATGATAAAAAGTCACACTCGCTTGATCACCGACACTAAAGGCTGAAACACAGTCCTCACGCAGCTGCGCGAAGTGGATGCGGGTGCCTATTAAAATATATGGGTAAATTTCTTCAGTTGATTCTACTTCCCGCATCGTGCGCATCGTGCAGTTGTTGCAACCTCCGTTCAGTTTATTTGAATAGGCACCTGCATCCACTTTGTGCAGCTGCGCGAAGACTGTGTTTCAGCCTTAAGAAGCCAGTATGTGCACACTTTCACTGCCTACCAAGTACCAATGCCAAGGAACGCTGAAAATCCACATAAACAATGGAGCATCTACAAATTTCGCTTCTAAATTATACTGGCTACCAGGAATTGTGCAATCAGATGGCAGGGGTGCCTGCGCAACAAGGTATGCTTAGTGCCAACAAGCTATACTTAGTGCAGGGCCTGACCTAGGAAACCCATCTGTTCAAAAAGTTTGGACTACATAAATACAAATACTTCTCCACATCTGTAGGGAAATTCTTGTAAAAATATCTAGAAATCAGTTTTTTCCTACAAACCTCTTAAATTTACTGGAAAATTGAGTAAGCTATTTGGAGGTAATGCAATAACAGCAACAAAAATGGGGTCATTTGTGATCATTGTTTTATTATCATGCATTGCAGTGCTGATTGTTGCCCGCAGCACAGCATAGTTGCTGCACCGCTACAGGTCTGCACCATGCCATACCAAATTTGTACCACACCACACCAAATCTGCACCACACCGTACCAAATCTGCACCAGCTTTTCCAAATCTGCACCACATCTGCACCAGGTTTTCCCAATCTGCACCACATCTGCACCAGCTTTTCCAAATCTGCACTAAATCCATACCAGCCAGGGCCAGGGCATGCCAGCACTGACAATCTCTTGTCAAAAATGCCATACCTACTTGGCAGGGTGAAACTTCAGCAACACACCTCCCATGTTTATTGTAGTCTTGAGGTTCCTAATAGAAGATAGTATTATTGCAACGGACATAAAAATGTACCAGTAATACCAAAGCTATAACATCACCAATAATAACAATCAAACCTGACCTAACCTTTACAGTAATTAAGGTCGCAGGAACCCACATTTAGAATATTCACCTCACATTCGCTCTCTGCGCTGCAGCCTTACAGGGGCTGTTGCCCCCCTCCCCCAGACCATCTTGTAGACAATACTTGTCTACAAGATGGTATGGGGGGTCCGGGGGAGGACCACAGTTCAGCAAGCAAATGTGAGCAGAGCGTTCTAAACATGGCCAGGTCCCTGGGACCGTAATTGCTGTAAAGGTTAGGTTTGATCATGTTATTATTGGTGACATCATAGCTTTGGTATTACTGGTACACTTTTCAGTTTGTCATAATAATACTGTCAGCTGACTACTCTTCTTCTATTAGGGACCTCAAGAACACTGTAAACTGGGGATGTGCATTACTGAAGTTTCAACCTTTGCAGTCAGGTCTGGGATTAGGACATGTGTGGTGTTATGGTTGTATACCCTAATTGTCACCAGCATGCAGTATGAAGGTAAGCATATCTATTAATGGAGATAAAAGCATACCTAAATGATGTCAATTTAAGTAACTTCACAGGATATTAGCCTCTTGATGGCCAATCACGATCAGCACTGCAGATGAGACAATCCCCTGCTTGCAATAAGTGAGCTGTTTTACTCTATGGCAGTATCTGTATAACAGATAGCTTATTATGGCAGTCACCGGTTGCTACAGTCGAACGCGCAGCCACGGGTCACAGCGACTAATATCAGCCTACACACAAGGCCCTACGTACTAGGTACAGTCATCCGGCAATTTTCCGCTCCGTGACGTAGGCTCTTGACGTCATAGGTATTCACGAGCCCAAGGCGCCATAGCCCATAATGTTTTTTTATGCGCCATAAATTTAGGCTTCTTTTCTAAGCCAGAGGAGATGAAGCACTGCAACACAAACTATTCGGTGGAGAAACTATTTTTCTAATGACGAGTCAGCAATACTTTTTCCTCGCTCTTACCACTGGCCTAATGCAGCCTGTCAAAGCAAGTCATGCAAATCGAAGGCAAGTAGCCAAGAATAGCCAAGAACATATTGATATGTTGGGCTTAACTGCCAACTGAACGCATTTCGCCAAGAAAAACTGCGCCAAGAAAGTGCACCGCAGCTGCCTCAGCTGTGACGTCAGTGGTATTCTTTGACCAATGCATTCTGAAGGGATGACACCCCCTGCCTACACACCATACATTTCCAATGCACGTTTGGCCTCAGCTGGAAATCGCCAATATTGTAAACAGGAACATCATAGCTGTGCATTATTGCTCCATAAAATCTTAGCGCTACTAGCGGGTAAATTATAAACTAACAATATCCCTCTGAAGTTGAAAAGACATCAATCCATTGGTTGGTTAATTTAGCAAAAATGCCAACCAAATATTTATTAATTGAATTATCATAATTAAGAGGATATTTGAATAACAACAAGAGTGAATATCATATAAAAACAACACCGAGTACCGAGTACCACGTGATCAATTTGTCAACAAAGTTAATAGCTTGTCTCAGAAGCACCATAAATGTCTTGAATAGTTTTATGCTGTTGCAGCAGCTAATGGAATTGTAGGCAGCTGCGTGCGACAGTCGCTGTTTGTGGGCGTTATTATCTCAAAATATCTTGTGCGACCTTGCTCAAAATAACGCTGGGAACCAACAGGTGGAGGTGTGTGTGATAACATCATGGCTCCTGCATTTGTTTATCTGATGGAATACTCCTTCCATTATATATGCTCTGCTTCCCATGTACACATGTGACTAGTACATGTCACATGATGAAGCACAGCTTTTGGCTGATAAGTGCATTATAAGAACACAACTTTTGTATTTATATCGTTGTGAACTAGTGTATGGTGTAGGCATCAGAGGGTAAATTGACCCACACTTATCAAGCACTTGGATCAGGTGCTCCAATCAGACTAAAAAAAAGAACAGGGTGCTGCTTCCCATTGTGAATTCACCACTTCACTGAGGAGGTGACTACCTACTGTATGGAAATGGACTCAACAGGTAGGTGAACTTTGTTAAATTGAAATTGAAATGTGGACTTGTTTCTAAGATATGTGAGTCAGTGTGGACAGTGATTGGCCTCATTCACATGATTTTGTGTATGTCTTACACATCTGTGGGGGCACTGTGGTCTGGGTCAATGAATAGGGGTTGCCATTCAGGAGAAGTGTCCTGGGGCGGAATTGGTTTCCATCTTGGATTTTTCTCTTCACAGTCGCATGACCTTTTGTTATGGTGAACGTGCTATCGTAAACTATAAATAAACTTAAGGGATCCCCAACCCACTGCTTCACAAGAAGAATATGAAGGAAATCCTTCATATAAAACATGTGATCCCAAATGGCAAAAATTTTCCCTTTGCCCCCAGGACACTTCTGAATGGCCACCATGCATAGGTAGTTAGGTACCGTTGCTACATTATTTTCAGCTCATTAGGAAATAAAATGAGTTTGACATGGACATAGCAGTACAATCCAATGTGTCATGACCTCTCCACCTTCCACAAGATTGCCATAACCTTGTCACAGAAAAATCATATGGAAAATGAGTTACTTTCTTGCTGAATAGTTTTGTGTCTGTATCCTTTGATGGTTTTATGATTCATAATTGTCACTGGTGTCTGACTTGTCTGTAGCAACTTGTCTGTTCAAAAGCATTGTTTTGGTGGCTAAGCTATAAAGAAAGTTGTGTTGTTAAGGATACTTTAAAAGTTTTCCATCACTAATTCTAACCACTGCAACCTTTTTTCTTCAGCTGCTTGAGCTGTGCTGAGGTTGGTGCAAGCTCATTTTAGCCATCTCCCAAAAATTGTAGATTATTCTGCTAGTGCTAATTTGATTTATTCAAGCTGAAGAGTATAGCCTACTATTCTTTGGTTTTGCTGATTGGAATATGTTTTTTTCTGCTACATTGCTGCTTATATAATGCATATATTATATGCATAGCATTATGTTGGTTTCTTTTCAGATATCATGTATAAGCAACTGATGCATGCATGTTGTACTCCTTTGTACTAATTTTGTATGATGGCTGAGAGAGAGGAAATTATTGCATGTCCTACCTCAAGTGGAAAAAGTATGTCTGGGCTGCTGAGGTATAGTCAAAATAGTCTGTTTGTTCCATTGTGCCCTGAGTGAATGATCATGATAAGCAGTGGACATAGTTGACTGCACTTTAAAATGCATGACTGAAACTAGACACCATTTACTGTTGCACATTAGTTACCGCTGCACAATTTAACTTGAAATGGCATGTTTAGCTTGCAACCATTCCATACAATTACATTTTGATGTTCTAACACATTGCATAAAAGTTGTTAAATTTGAAGTAATTGTTATCGCTACCTCAATTGGGACTTCCAGTCCCAGAACTCGGAAGCAACTCTTATAGGGCCTTGGAACCAACGAACCGGTCTGCGATGGAAAACCGTGACTCGTCCGCAGCTGCTGGCTGCGGGGTGCTGCCGCCTGGCGGCCGTCGCGTCAACTAACCCCGCCGCCTGCTGGCGACATCTGCTATCAAGCGCGCCAGTCAGGCCGGCATATTTGATGCGCTTCCAAGCTGGCCATGCTGCGGCTGGTGCGCGTCGAGGGCGGGGCCGCCGCGGCCCGGCGCGGCTCTCCTGAAATAGCGCGGCCGGGGGACAGGCGGGCCCGCCTCGGGCGGCGGCCGTGCCGCGGTCAGCGCCGGCCGGCCCGCGGCTCGTGTGTCGGCTGCGGTGCGTCTCGACGGCGGCTCCCGAGCCGCGGCCGCCCCGCCGCCGCCCGCTGTATTTTCAGAGAACCAGCGCGCCGTTTAATCGCTGCGTGCCAGCCGTCGGTGCCGCTGCCTCCGCTGCCGCCGCCGCAGTATTATGTTCTGGAGCGAAGCCAGACGGCGGCGGCGGTGGCTTCTTCCATCCCCTACCGTTGACCGAGCGACGGGCCGACGGCGGCGGCTGGCACTCCACTTAGATGTTCACTCAGCTCGGAGTTCGCTCTCGTTCAGTTTGTGAATGGGGAGAATCGTTCACCAGTTTGGTATATGTTGAACAGTGCACACCATTGGATCAACTTTGTGTGCATAGCCCTTAGCCCTTGGTGGCACTTGGTGCCATCTCAGGGAGTTCCGTCAGCTTGTTGTATAAAGAGCGATTCGTCACATTCAAGACCTCGTTCACGACCAGTCAGACGTATGCGGGTCAGGGGACCTTTCTAACTGCGGTATCGTTGCGGTCTTCCAGTTGATGTGCGTGTGGTCAGGGGGCCTTTCTAACTGCGGTTTCGTTGCGGTCTTCCAGTTGATGTGCGTGTGGTCAGGGGGGCCTTTCTAACTGCGGTATCGTTGCGGTCTTCCAGTTAATGTGCGTGTGGTCAGGGGGCCTTTCTAACTGCGGTTTCGTTGCGGTCTTCCAGTTGATGTGCGTGTGGTCAGGGGGCCTTTCTAACTGCGGTATCGTTGCGGTCTTCCAGTTAATGTGCGTGTGGTCAGGGGGCCTTTCTAACTGCGGTTTCGTTGCGGTCTTCCAGTTGATGTGCGTGTGGTCAGGGGGCCTTTCTAACTGCGGTATCGTTGCGGTCTTCCAGTGGATGTGCGTGTGGTCAGGGGGCCTTTCTAACTGCGGTATCGTTGCGGTCCTCCGGTTGATGTGCGTGTGGCCAGGGGGCCTTTCTAACTGCGGTATCGTTGCGGTCTTCCAGTGGATGTGCGTGTGGTCAGGGGGCCTTTCTAACTGCGGTATCGTTGCGGTCTTCCAGTGGATTTGCGTGTGGTCAGGGGGCCTTTCTAACTGCGGTATCGTTGCGGTCTTCCAGTTGATGTGTGTGTGGTCAGGGGGCCTTTCTAACTGCGGTATCGTTGCGGTCTTCCAGTGGATGTGCGTGTGGTCAGGGGGCCTTTCTAACTGCGGTATCGTTGCGGTCTTCCAGTTGATGTGTGTGTGGTCAGGGGGCCTTTCTAACTGCGGTATCGTTGCGGTCTTCCAGTTGATGTGCGTGTGGCCAGGGGGCCTTTCTAACTGCGGTATCGTTGCGGTCTTCCAGTTGATGTGCGTGTGGTCAGGGGGCCTTTCTAACTGCGGTATCGTTGCGGTCTTCCAGTTGATGTGTGTGTGTGGTCAGGGGGCCTTTCTAACTGCGGTATCGTTGCGGTCTTCCAGTTGATGTGCGTGTGGTCAGGGGGCCTTTCTAACTGCGGTATCGTTGCGGTCTTCCAGTTGATGTGCGTGTGGTCAGGGGGCCTTTCTAACTGCGGTATCGTTGCGGTCTTCCAGTGGATGTGCGTGTGGTCAGGGGGCCTTTCTAACTGCGGTATCGTTGCGGTCTTCCAGTTGATGTGCGTGTGGTCAGGGGGCCTTTCTAACTGCGGTATCGTTGCGGTCTTCCAGTGGATGTGCGTGTGGTCAGGGGGCCTTTCTAACTGCGGTATCGTTGCGGTCTTCCAGTTGATGTGCGTGTGGTCAGGGGGCCTTTCTAACTGCGGTATCGTTGCGGTCTTCCAGTGGATGTGCGTGTGGTCAGGGGGCCTTTCTAACTGCGGTATCGTTGCGGTCTTCCAGTTGATGTGCGTGTGGTCAGGGGGCCTTTCTAACTGCGGTATCGTTGCGGTCTTCCAGTGGATGTGCGTGTGGTCAGGGGGCCTTTCTAACTGCGGTATCGTTGCGGTCTTCCAGTTGATGTGCGTGTGGTCAGGGGGCCTTTCTAACTGCGGTATCGTTGCGGTCTTCCAGTTAACGTGCGTGTTTGCACGACTATTGTTTTACACAGTCAGTGCTGTTATGACTGCTGGTGGGTTCCCTCGAAACGGACTAACCACACCCCATGCTTCTGAGGCATGCTGATGCCCGCCAGCCGCCTCGTACGGGGTATACCTGGTATTGGTATGTTACATTTTCCTATGTGCACTCGTTCGTTGGCAGCGAGGTATCTCCCGCAGAGAGTGGTATAACAACTGGGCACGAAGTGGGCATGAAGTGGGCACGAAGTGGGCACGAAGTGGCCACGACATGTATATTTTCGGACACAATGTATATGTTAATGTATATGTTATGTACAATGTATATGTATATTTTCGGACATTTCCGGGGCCATTGTGCGGCCGCTGCGACTGCACCGAGTCCGGCTAAACCGGACACTGTGCCGGCCGACGCCACTCCTGTCCCGAACATAGCGCTGCCTGTCGCTGCGGCAGCGTGTCTGGTGCGGCACCAGGCCAGTGGAGAGACTGTCCCCCCAGCGGCGCGGGGCTGGGCGGGGCGAGGCCGCCCCGCCGGCCGGCCAGCTCTGCGATCTGTTTACCGCCGCGCGTCTGATCAGCGGCTGAACGGGTGCTCTGGTGCTCTGGAGGCTGCCGTGGAGGCCGCCGCCGGCTGCCGGACGAGCGCCCTGCGCCGGGGGTATCCGGGTGCCAAGCCTGACCCTGGCGCGGCGTCTTTGATCCAAACGGAGGCCGTTGCTGCGACGCAGCCGCTCGCCGTGCTCGCTTTTGTCTCCCCGGCTCAGGATGTCAGTGTGCCGACGTCCGCAATCCGGTGGTTGACGACTGCTGTGCAGAGTGACTGCGTCTGAGCTTTATATAGCAAACGACGGATCGTTTCTGCATTTACTTAGCATAACGTTCTGGCGTTTTGATGCGATCGATAGCCATATCGGTGCACCCAGACTGGTCAAGGCTGTGTTATTTGCGAGCGTGCGCGCCGTCGGCTTCTGAATTGCCTATCCCACGCACTTGCCTCGTGACCCGTGCGGTGCAGTAGCGGGTGGCCACTGTGTCGGCAGCGTCAGCTGATGGCCAGGGAGGGGTGTGGGGCGGGGGAGGGGCAGATGGGACCGATCGGCGCGCCTTAGCGCTACCATCAATCACGGTCGGTGTCGACCCGTGCCGATTGGATTCGGACAGGGCTGCCGCGCTGGGCATAGTCGATGGCAGAGACTGACATCGAGTCCTGACTCCTGACGACTCCTGAAACCATGCCGTATAGCTTGGAGGGGATTGTGGGTGGGATTTTAAACGTTGCATAGTTCCGGAAGCATTTTAATCTACGTTATGGGCAATGTCGCAGAGAACGCGCTGACATCGAAAGCTTCTGGATCTGCCGACGCATAATTTGAGAGTATCTCATGTAGTATATTATAAATCCCACCATCCCAAATTGGATCTATTCCATCCCAAATTTCCAAATTTGTCGAAACGCCGGTATAAGTTTTCACGATTTAGTCACCTTGGCGAACTATGTGACCCCACTTTGGCCTCACGTCGGCGTCTCCATCCCCCCCCCCCCCCCAGACGCAGAGCGCGACTGCCGATCGATGAGTCAATCGGTGCCAATTTGCCTGTATCGAGTGGCGAACGTTTGCACTTGGGCATAACGGCCGGCAGCCGAGCCGGCCGGCCCGGCTCGGCCCGGCTCGGCCCGGCTCGGTAAAGGGTTGCTCGATTATTCAGAGCGGCCGGATCGAGCGGAGGGCCCTCACCGGTCACGGGTCAGCCTGACTGACACGGGGGCCGCCAGGGGGCCAGATCGAGCGGAGGGCCCCCAGCGGTCACGGGTCAGCCCGACTGACACGGGGGCCGCCAGGGGGCGGCGGTGCGTGGGGTGCGTGCTGGTAGGTCGGCTTCGACCGCCGTCGACGCCAGGGTTTGGTGAACAGGGGTAGAAACTAGAAAATGATGAAAACTGGATACGTAAGAACTTCTGGAACCATGGGATGAAAAACAGCATACAGAAGGTATCTGTCTGTTAATGGGAACTTACGGAGACCGAGGTCTGAGGGCTTTCTATTCAGTAATATTTTGTGTTTGCCATTTTTCGCCGCATGAAATGAAGTTATAGTGGTCGTAAAGCAAGTTTTCACGTCGTTTGAAGTGGATGCACAGACCAGTCGAAGGTGGCAGGCGAACTGGAGACGAGACAACAATCGAGTCGAATGTGCCGCCTTCATCATGCTAACTGTATGAATGAATGTGCCGCCTTCATGGCGAAACTTCATCTGCTTTGTGTGTGCGTTCCTGTTGAGGTGACCGCTGGCCCAGGTCGGGTGTGTTGAACGGAATGCTCTCTAGAAGTCATCTTCTTGGGTTTTAATAGCCGCGTGAATAGCTTCATTCAAGAGCTTTGCAGCTCTGCAAAGCGTCTTTCTCTCTGAAATCGCCCATATGAGAGAGTGGTGTGCTTATTTGACTTGACCGATCGTTTAATTATGATTACACTCGTCCGATCCATCAGTTGACTTAATTGTGAGGACTAATCACTCAACACACGACTGGTGGTGCCAGTTTCCGAAATGTACCTCAACCATACCCCATTCCATTGCATTCCTCTAACCATTCTGTAACCGCCCATCAGCCAGCCAGCTGGTTGAGCTGTCTGCGGCGGGGGCGGGGGCAGCTGAGCCAGGAGAGCCAGCGGCGGCGGTGGCGGCGGATCCCGGCTGTATCCGGCAGTAGGGATGTAAATTTCAGGAACCACGGAGCCGGCGCCGGGCCTGAAGCTGTGTCTGAACTCAGGCTTGCCGGTCTCATGCCGGGCTCAGCACAAGTTCGGGGGTTAAAATATTGTTTAATGTATAATGAAGTAAACATGCAGATTGCTGGCTGCCGGGCCTGGCGGTTGCTGCCACATGTGGCCGGGCTTGATGCCGGTGCCAACTCATTTATGGGCGGTGGCGGTACCGGTACCGGCTCCTGTTTTTGGAGAAATATTGCATCTCTATCCGGCAGTCGCGCCGATGCCGCCTCGCACCGCCGCCGACGTGTGCCGGCACCTGCCTGCCGGCCCCCGACGGCCCCAGCGGCCCCAGCGACACCAGCGGCGCATCCCATCCCCCGCCGGCCGCCGCCGTCGCCGCCGCTCAGGTCACGTCGCCTAGAACTGAGGAGCCTGGCGGCGGGGCGGTGGTCACGCGAGCCTCCAGATTTGACGTTTCTGGGACGGTGGCCGCTCTGCTCTGTTGATCACGAGCGGCGTCCTGCCGACGCTGACATGGAAGCCGAGCCGTTTGCATGCACGGGCGTAACGGTTCACGTCAGCGCCCCGCCAGTCGCATGCCGCACGTCCGCCCGACGAGATAGTGGCACGTGACGGTTTTTAAACATGGCTTTGTTATGACGATCGGAAAGGGTTTATCAGTGCAGACAGACGCCAGACGGCCAATTCGCTGAACTGGACCTGCAAAACGATATGCATGAAGCTGTGTCTACATGCTATTTGACCAATCAGACACGAATGACGAAATAATGCCTTTCATGATGTTATATAATGTATTTATTTGACAAGTGGTGCATCTCGTTAGATAGCGTGCCTTCCTGTGTGTGTGTGTGTGTCAGCAGGATGGCTGGGGACTGTGACCCGGGTGAATGGCGATTATGCGGACCTATCTGGTTGTTGCCATGCCAGCAAATTGTGAACTCGTACCGAAGACACTGCTTAGTCGCCGAGCGCCGCCAGTGGCGACCACCCGACACGTGTCGGGGTGATAGTGTCAGGCGACATCGGGCGACACGTGACACGTGTCGGGCCGATAGTGTCAGGCGACATCGGGCGACACGTGACACGTGTCGGGCAGATAGTGTCAGGCGACATCGGGCGACACGTGCCACGTGTCGGGCTGATAGTGTCAGGCGACATCGGGCGACACGTGACACGTGTCGGGCCGATAGTGTCAGGCGACATCGGGCGACACGTGACACGTGTCGGGCCGATAGTGTCAGGCGACATCGGGCGACACGTGACACGTGTCGGGCTGATAGTGTCAGGCGACATCGGGCGACACGTGACACGTGTCGGGTATCAGGCGACAACCCAATTGTATTGGACAATGGACATGTATCAGGCAACGCCCCAATTGAAATGCTGGGACATATCAGCAATACTCCAACCGAAGTGAACACTTTATAACGAGGTTACCGCGCCATTTAGCGGCATATGTGTTAGCCATATGGGAGGTGTAAGTCCAGTGGCGTACGCGGACATTCACAAAGGACCAGGTCATTGCCTTGAGGGGCGCCACCCGATCGACAGGAGCGCCACCAATATTGGCGAAATTGTGCGGGGTGGGGCGCCTCTCCTTCCGCACCGTGCGG
Source organism: Chirona hameri (assembly GCA_036785665.1). NCBI lineage: Eukaryota > Metazoa > Arthropoda > Thecostraca > Balanomorpha > Balanidae > Chirona > Chirona hameri. Next base: position 90,999 of record JAXIVJ010000847.1, read on the forward strand.
AAGGAGAGTCACTGGTCGGAGGGGCGCCGTCGCTGGCCGGAGGGGCGCTGTCACGGGCCGGAGAGGCGCCAGCTATGGCAGGGGACGCCCTTACTGGCCGGGGCGCCGTCACTGGCCGCAAGAGTGCCGTCACTGGCCGGGGGAGCATCCTCACTGGTCGGAGTGGCACCGTCACTGGTCAGAGGGGCGTCGTGACTGATCAGAGGGGTGCCAGCTTTACATGGGCGCCTCGGGTCCAAAGGACCAGGCCATGACCTGCATGACCTGATACTCGGTAAGCCACCGGGTGTAACTCAATAGGCTGATAACGGAACGCAGATAATGAAATTTATCAGTCTAGAGAGCCGAGAGGTCCGATACAATCCTAATCCATCCAAGCTGGAGCCAGATCTATTCCGATTTCATGTGAGGTTTTCCGAGGATGATTCGATCCAATCCAATCCGTTTTCACTCACCACATAAAATTGTGAACAATGAATACAATTGAAAGTAAATGTTGATGATGCATTATATTGGGGAGATACTTATAGCAGTACAAGTAGCTATTATGAAATCAAAGATTTTCGATTTATACATTGTTGAATATAAAACATATGGAAATGAATCCAGTTCATTCCAATTTATTTCCCAGCCAAAGTTTCCTACCTAATCCAATTCAAATGTAATTAATTGGATTAGATAAAGGGTCCTTTGGTGTGATTCATTCCATGTCATACCTTGACAGAAGGAATGACTTCCCGCCTTTACCTAAAGCAAGCACCGTGCCGTCATCACTTTAATTCAGCACGTATACACGACCCCATGACGTGATATTTTACATTCTGAGTCTGACTGATGTTTTACAATTCTAACATTGTCCATTAGTGGGCCATTGGTGGGACTTTCATGAATACATAACTTAGTCGACATGTCAGCCTAGTAGAGTGGTACGCGCCTGTACATCATCGCACCGAGTTGTGATCCACCGCATAGACCTGTGTCCTGTCCTGCCTGAGCCCGCGTCATTACTCACCTTCACTCTTTACTTAGTGTACGACGCTAGACTCGTGACCACAGAGAGCCTATGAACCCTCGCCAACGCGTACCGGCGCGAGGCTTTTGCCCACTGAGGGTCTGGAAACCTTCACCAACTCCACCGGCAACACTCTCGGCAGATAACCGAATACAACATGAGGGTCCGTCTGCCGAGGGGAGGGGGTGTCGGCGGCGTCAGCGGCGCCCGGCGGGCCCGGGTGGGCCGCGGAGCCCCGTATCGATTGTGATGTGGTTTGCCGGAGGGCTGGGCTGGGCCGGGCCTGCGGTCGCCAGTCGATGCTGGACCGTCCGCCGGGTGTCCGGCCTGGTCATGTTCCGCGTGCCCCGACCGGCCGCCCGCTGCCACCCGGCCCGCAAAGGTACGGTACGGCTCGCCACCGCCCCCACCGCCCCCACCGCCCACCTGCCGTAGCCTCCCACCTGCCGTAGCCTCCCACCTGCCGTAGCCTCCCCGTTCGCTGCCGTAGCCCCAGCCACAGCACGGCCAGTCGAGGGCGGGTGGGCTTCGGAGTACGGTGGGCAGGGTTCGCCCGATCGTGCGTCGTCGCCGAGCGTCATGATGGTTGTTTGTCTGATTCCCGGTATCGACGCACGCCATTCCGGTGGTCATCGTTCGCGACTCGGCCCCTCCCCCTGTCCGCTGTCCGTTCCGGCCGGCGGAAGGCTGCTGGTGTTTTGTTCGGTTGTCGTTCGCATCGTGTGCATGTAGTGGACAGTTTGCACACCGTCTATTTAACTGCACGAATAGCTATGGAGAGCTATGTTCAAACACGTACGTTACTACGTACGCCATCAGTAATGTTTACCCATGCTATTAGCTTGACGATATGCCCGCATGATGGTGCGTCCATTTGGTCATCATTCAGCCGATACACCAGTCCGTGTGTCGGCCTGTCGGCGGCGGCCGGCGGCGGCCGGCGGCGGATGGTGGCCAAATTCAGAGGCTTAGGGGGAATGGAGGATATCAAAATTGTTTGTTTTATCAAAAATGATAGCATGAAGGATGTGTCGGGGTCTAAAAACATGAAAATGAGGTCAGAATTTTCATGTTTTCCTGTGATTTTTTCCCCTTTTTTCTGTGAATTTTCCTGTGAATTATTGTTCACCGATGTTTATTTTTAACGTATTCATATTTACTGTTTCTTGAACTTTTGTTCTATTTTATTTTAGTATCACATTTTCGTTATCATATTTGCCTCGTCTGTTATCAACTGTGTGCGTGTGTGTGCTGCTGTCGTGTCGTCGCGTGTTTTAATTACTCGACTTGAGCTGTAATTGGGTGAATGCTTGTTGCTCATTGTCAATAAATAAACAATAAACAAACAATGTTTTTACAGCTGGACACCCCATTTCATGCTATCACATCTCATCTGGCAACATGCAATAATTTTGACATCCCTCCCCCTAACTCTGAATTTGGCCACAATCTGCCTGTCTGCCTGCCCGTACCTATGTCTGGCTTTATGTCCGCCTGCCTGCCTGCCCGTACCTATGTCTGGCTTTATGTCCGCCTACCTGCCTGCCCGTACCTATGTCTGGCTTTATGTCCGCCTGCCTGCCTGCCTGTACCTATGTCTGGCTTTATGTCCGCCTGTCTGCCTGCCCGTACCTATGTCTGGCTTTATGCCTGCCTGCCTGTACCTATGTCTGGCTTGATGTCCGCCTGTCTGCCTGCCCGTACCTATGTCTGGCTTTATGTTCGCCTGCCTGCCTGCCTGTCTGCCTGCCCGTACCTATGTCTGGCTTTATGTCCGCCTGCCTGCCTGCCTGTCTGCCTGCCCGTACCTATGTCTGGCTCTATGTCCGCCTGCCTGTGGGCCAGTCTGCCTATCTGTCTGCCCTGCCTCTGTCCGCCCTGCCGCCTGTGTCAGTTTGCTGTATTGTTCGTCAGTCTGGTCATCAGTGTCATCAGTGTCATCAGTGGTCGCCTGTGTGTCATCAGTGTCATCAGTGGTCGCCTGTGTGCCAGCAGTGTCATGCCGAGTCTCGTGGCGTGTACCACGATCGTTTCGAGCGCTACCGTCTGTTGGAAGCGGCAGCTGGCAATGCTGCGGTACTAGGACTACTTATGATTGTCGTACCGCGACGTTCCCCGCCGTACCGCGACGTTCCCGCCGTACCGCGACGTTCCCCGCCGTACCGCGACGTTCCCCGCCGTACCGCGACGTTCCCGCCGTACCGCGACGTTCCCCGCCGTACCGCGACGTTCCCCGCCGTACCGCGACGTTCCCTGCCGTACCGCGCGTTTGAAGGCCGTACAGTACCGTCACGCTGAATCGCTGTGCACCGCGCGCAGTTCGCACCGTACGGCGCGGTACTTACGGCGCGGTACTTCACGGCGCGGTACTTCACGGCGCGGTACTTCACGGCGCGGTACTTCATGGCGCGGTACTTCACGGCGCGGTACTTTACGGCGCGGTACTTCACGGCGCGGTACTTCACGGTCCGGCGCTGTACCGCGCCGTACCTGGCAGTACCACGTCATGTCTTGCCTAACCGTGCCGCAACATACAGCGGTGTACCATGCCATTTACCACCGGTGGTAACCAGCGGTGTACCGGCGCTGTACCGGCGGTGTACCGGCGGTGTACCGGCGGTGTACCGGCGCTGTACCGGCGGTGTACCGGCGGTGTACCGGCGGTGTACCGGCGGTGTACCGGCGGTGTACCGGCGGTGTACCGGCGGTGTACCGGCGGTGTACCGGCGGTGTACCGGCGGTGTACCGGCGGTGTACCGGTGGTGTACCGGCGCTGTACCGGCGCTGTACCGGCGGTGTACCGGCGGTGTACCGGCGGTGTACCGGCGGTGTACCGGCGGTGTACCGGCGGTGTACCGGCGGTGTACCGGCGGTGTACCGGCGGTGTACCGGCGGTGTACCGGCGGTGTACCGGCGGTGTACCGGCGGTGTACCGGCGGTGTACCGGCGGTGTACCGGCGGTGTACCGGCGGTGTACCGGCGGTGTACCGGCGGTGTACCGGCGGTGTACCGGCGCTGTACCGGCGGTGTACCGGCGGTGTACCGGCGCTGTACCGGCGCTGTACCGGCGGTGTACCGGCGCTGTACCGGCGGTGTACCGGCGGTGTACCGGCGGTGTACCGGCGGTGTACCGGCGGTGTACCGGCGGTGTACCGGCGGTGTACCGGCGGTGTACCGGCGGTGTACCGGCGGTGTACCGGCGGTGTACCGGCGGTGTACCGGCGGTGTACCGGCGGTGTACCGGCGGTGTACCGGCGGTGTACCGGCGGTGTACCGGCGGTGTACCGGCGGTGTACCGGCGGTGTACCGGCGGTGTACCGGCGGTGTACCGGCGGTGTACCGGCGGTGTACCGGCGCTGTACCGGCGGTGTACCGGCGGTGTACCGGCGGTGTACCGGCGGTGTACCGGCGGTGTACCGGCGGTGTACCGGCGGTGTACCGGCGGTGTACCGGCGGTGTACCGGCGCTGTACCGGCGGTGTACCGGCGGTGTACCGGCGCTGTACCGGCGCTGTACCGGCGCTGTACCGGCGCTGTACCGGCGCTGTACCGGCGGTGTACCGGCGGTGTACCGGCGGTGTACCGGCGCTGTACCGGCGGTGTACCGGCGGTGTACCGGCGGTGTACCGGCGGTGTACCGGCGGTGTACCGGCGGTGTACCGGCGGTGTACCGGCGGTGTACCGGCGGTGTACCGGCGGTGTACCGGCGGTGTACCGGCGGTGTACCGGCGGTGTACCGGCGGTGTACCGGCGGTGTACCGGCGGTGTACCGGCGGTGTACCGGCGGTGTACCGGCGGTGTACCGGCGGTGTACCGGCGCTGTACCGGCGGTGTACCGGCGGTGTACCGGCGGTGTACCGGCGGTGTACCGGCGGTGTACCGGCGGTGTACCACCGCAACGTTACAGCGGTGTCCTCGCCGCTCCGGCCACAGCATACTGCACCGCCTGTACCCGGACGTACCCCGTACCACCGCGTACGCGGTACCTTGGCGCCGTGCTGCGCCGTGCTGCGCCGGACCGCGCTGAGCCTGTATGGCGGCGCCGCGGATTAGACGGGTCCGGGTCGGCTGACCGGAGTCGAGCCGCCGAAATCGATGTTCGACCCCTGGCTGAGGCCGGGTCTGGCCCGAGTTCCGGCCTGGGGTGTCATAATGTGAGGGTTGGGGGCGACACGCTGCCGCCCGCGATCGGGTCCCATTAGAGATACCGGCTGCCCTGCTTCTGATTGGTGTAGACTGTAGAGTGTAGAGGCGTGCCGGCGTGGGGATATTTCGAGTCGACGCCTGATGTCCGATTGTGTCGAGAATTTGTTGCGCATTGATGATTGAGATTATGTTGCCGCCCAGTGTGGGCACTAAATGTAGCCAGGAGCTGGCTGGATTCCGTCGAAGGCTATTCGAGCTGTCACGACTGGAGCAAAACAATGCCAAAAGACGCCAGTTACGGCGTTGATAGGTTGTGGATGCTCCGCTTCGGCGTAGCTAAATGTGGAGTCGTGATCTGTTTGGCACCCTTTCATCGCTGAACAGTTTGGACATTCCACTGTTGCTAAATCCATTTTGTCTTGATGTTGCAACCAGTGGAGACTGGCAAAGGTCATCCATCGGACAGTATTCCTGTCGCAACTTCAAACTAGCCCCGCTAGTTATCGTCAACAGGAATGCCACATCCTGTTCGTCTGCCTTGATCCTATGGCGTAGCTGAAGGCCATGGCGGAGGCGGCTTGTCTCAGTCGCGTTGCGCAATAAGGGTTCATGAGATCATTGCCAGGCGTGCAGGCCGTCATATTCAGCCCATCTCCAGCAACACGTCTCCGTGGCCCGCGCCACCCTGCTGGTCGGGCTGGCTGTCATCGGACGGCTTGTCAGTTAGCGGTCAATGTAGCCGGCGGCTGCAGGCTGCAGGCTGCGGTGAAGCTTGCCAGCCGGCCGGCCGGCCGGCCGCACCGGCCCGGACGCCTGCCAACTGACCCACCCAGGCTGCAGCAGCTCATCGCCGTTAAGCTGCGGATAGAAGGAAGACGCAGACGACACACGTGGCTGCAGAGCTCGCCGCAGACACGTAGCAAACGACGTGAATTTTAAACGGTGGCTGATAGTATTTTCCCGTGGTAACTTGTGGTAACCCGTAGTAACACTAACTTATGATGTATTTATCATTAATGGCTATCACATAATGAATAGACCGAAGCATTCGGGACAGAGCTGTCTAGAGTTTTGGAACATTAGGTCACCTGCCCCGCATCCCAAATTCGGAACGTCACATCGGCCAACAGAGAAACGTCATCAGAAAACGTCCATACATGCCTGGAAGTTGAAATGTGATCACAATAGAGTCAACACTTTATCCATAAGTGATGTAAACTCCCTCGAAAGTCTTGAGGCGGCGCTATATTTATTTGAAGTATTCATTTGTTTAACCCTATTTCATGAACTATATTATTTATGCACGCCCACAGAACCACCATATTAAACGGTACAGTAAACAAATTCTTCTCGATTTTCGACTCACGAACTGTGCACAATGACGTGCAGACTCGGAAATATTCTGCACTAGTGAATTCTGTGTCATCATTCTGAAGACACATTTCAAATGTGAATCACTTGGCGCTGAAAGTTGGGACATATTTTACCTTGCATCAATATCCAAACAGTAATCAATATATCGATTTAATCTTAACCTCGCATCATGCATCACATTGTCAAGGAAAACTCGTCGTCGACACCTGACAAACTGTGCTGATGTTATCAACAGCGAGCTATGTTTAGCTGGACAGATTGATTGACTATCTGCTTCATGGCATCCAAGTTTTAACGACCGTTGCCCAGCTCACATCTGACAGTTTTTTTAAATTATATGATTCACCTTCATCAACCGCTAATGTGAGGAAAACACGTGGAGGTTGCGCAAAGCAGGTGCCATGGTAGAACTCTTAGCTGCCGACGCATAACATCGCATTATCTGTTCCGCAGAGCAGAAGTTTAAATTGTGTTCTCAATATGTCATGATTTGCAAAATGTATGTCGTTCTATGTTGACATAAGGAGCCAGTCAAACTTACAGAGGATCGAGGGTTTACATTGCTCAACGAGGAGTTAATTTCAACAATTGCCGCCATTTATGGGATTCTCTTTGGATTTACATATACTTCGAATTTGAAGTCGGGTGGGGATTTTTATATTAGCATGCGGAGTGTGGATGACCCAGTTCAAAAGGTCTGGACCGGTTTGGCGAATATTTAACATATCACCTGCAATGTCGACCATTCTTTCGTCGTAATAGCATAGCTCTTTGTCCGCCAGTATTGTTTAAACCTGTCAAGCCGCATAGTTTCGGATCGCCCAGCCTCTCCAATGCCACTGAGCTAGTGTTGGCTCGGAACTGCACTGAGGAGGGACGAGGTGCCGAAGCTCGTGGCCCGCTGAGCCGGAGTGGGCTGAGCTTCTGGGCTTGACGTCCGCTCAGACGGCTCGTCACATCTCAGCCGTCATTCAGACTCCCTGTTTGGCCTCCGTTAGCCAAGCGATGAGATATGCTAGATTCGGCAATACACCAGACGCCAGAGATATTTGAACGCCCGGCACTGGTAACGAGCATAGTCTAGGAACGGCATTGACGTAAGCAACGAGGTCGTCACAGACGCGCTTAATAGTAAACAGGCTCGTTAAAATCCAGTCGGTGGGCTCAACAGTCAACGCCATACCACATGCCACACGAGCAAGGGCGGATCCAGGGGGGGGGGGGGCAAGGGGCCATGGCCCTCTCCTCAAGGTCCTGAAACCGTGATCCCCCGCTCAACAACGTTTCGCTGACTGCTGACGGCCCGGCCCCCGCCCAACAACTTGTGGAAATACGTCACTGGATTTCTCTCCCCCCCCCGCCCCCCACACACACACACAAAACACGGCTAGACCCGCCCTTGCACACGAGTCATGTCTCGATCCTCGATGGACTCCCGCAGCTATTAAGATGTTAATCTCATGTTACAATCACCCACCCCTCGGTGTTTTCCTTTCACACTGACGTCAGCCGCCAGCCTTCACTCCCTCCGCATTGTATTCCCCTGAACTACTCCGCATACCACTCTCAGCCGCACTGTCATTGATGCGAAGTCTGTAGATACCCCTGTCCCAGGCCGGGCCCTGCACTGTTAATCTACATATGTCTGTGATCCAGCATCGGGACCAGCAGGGAGTCTGAGTTCAGCCCCGACATGATTGATGCCTCGTCTAAGCGGATAACTACTCCCTGGCACTCCGTGCCGCCACCCCATTTGACCGCGGCTGAGCTATGCATTCAGCATATGGTGGGACCAGTGAAAAGTGCAGTAGCGTTGACGGGGCTGGACGATTCCCAAAGCTGCGGTTTAACAAGACAGAACAATGCACGAGCCGTGCATGCTTACGTGTACCAGACCTGGCAACTCGGACCAGACCTGGCAACTCGGATCTGAGAGATAACTCGGACCATGCCCCGGCTTCAGAAGCGCATCACTCAACCGTGTCAGCGGGGTTGCAGTGCTTTGTTTCCAATGTTCGGCTACTTTGTGGAACTTTGTCGAGGAGTCGGACACCAGCTGTGACCCAGGCTCCGGCGACGCTGCCTTGCGGCGGAGCAGCTCGGCGCCACTCGGCCGACCGGACGGCGCCGCGTCGTCGCCGACCCCCGCCCGACGGTGGCGTCACGTGCGCGATCGTCGTCACTGGCGCGTCGGCCGTGCCACGGCGGGGCGGCGTGCACGACGTGCTGCCGTGCGGCCAATCTGGGCGGAGCGGTTCGGCTGACGGGAGGAACACTGCTTTCCGTTTGGGTGGCGAGACTTGGGATGATTTTATGGACGTCGGTCTGTCATTTTAGTGCTTATTGGGGCGGTTAAGATGCGTTAGATGATGGGAGTGTGTCTGGTGTGGCCAGTTTTCTAATTGACTATCTCTGATATCGAATACACCGGTTTTGAATCACAAGGGCTATGCAGTAAGCATTCGTGCCATTTATGTGCGAAAATATGTATGATTTTTAATTCCATTTCTAATCGATATCGCACCCAACGGTTCAGTGAAATCCCTAGGTGCTGCTGCACTGACATGGCTGAGGATGGCTGCAGCGCCTCGGGGGCAGACGGAGCCGACGTACCGGCTAGAACGCCGATTGACGCCCGTGTACCGGTCGTAGGATTAGACAACAGCTTAGGGGCCGCCAGACGCGGCGGCGGCGGGCGGCGGGCGGCGAGCGGCGAACGACGGGCGGTGGGCGGCGAGCGGCGAGCGGCGAACGGCGGTCGGTGGGCGGTGGGCGGCGGGCGCCTCATAGCATTGCGCTGCTGGCCACTGCGGCCTGGGGAGGCATGCTGTGCTATTGGAACTGGCTGTAAATCAGGCGGTCAGGTGCTAAACAATGTGCTCAGGGCGTGTTGTCCGATGATTTAGCTGCCTCGCCTTTCTCTGTGGTGTTTTGATGTCCGGGAGCGGCACATCGCTTAGGGACTATGTATGTATCATCAGTGGTAGAGACATTTGTCAAGAAGGAACATCTGGATCCTGTTGTGGGAGATAAAGTGACCCGTTGCTCTTGTGATTTCGAGTAGTTATAGCTGCTGAATCTGCAACTGTGCTGGCAGGGGAGTTTTGAATGTTCCTCGTTAAAAAGATTTGTTCGCCCGTTTTGTAGGTGATTTGTATTATTTTCCTCGAAGCGCTTTTGCTCTTGCCGCCTTTTATGCTCTGCTAATGCCGTCGGAGTTTGATCAGAACATTTTGCTCGGAATCAGAAGTCGCTGATGGAATTCAAATACGCGTCTCACGGGGCAGTTACTGCGAGGTTGTCCACGCCCAGCCAGTCGTGGGAATCAGCTGTAACTGTGTCCAGACCTTGGTATTGAGCTTCTTACCACGCATATTTCACCTGTTGAATCGACTGGCAAGAATGCTTGTTTCGTGGTAACTAACCTATTATACCGCGCTGAATTCCACCTCTTACTTTCATTGAACAGCTTCCTCCAAAAGAAACACTACCTGGAGAGAAGTCGAACACACACATATTTTCCGCTGACGTGGCTGCGACCGCGCGGCGGCGCGGCCGACCCTCAGTTCATCTGTGAGATGTCGTGACCGCGCCGTCCTGACATCTCCTCACTGATAACGAGACGGCTGGCCGGCGCAGATGCCGTGCACCAGTGGCAGCTGAGAGTCGAGGACTCCGCCCGGGAGGAAGAGTTACTGCTGGCCGATGCTGATGACGCGCACCAGTGGCAGCTGAGAGTCGAGAACTCCGCCCGGGAGGAAGAGTTACTGCTGGGCGGCGCAGATGTTGCGCCGTGATATGGTCTGCGAGCGGTCCCCCTGACCTGCATCAATGGCGATGACGTTATGCATAGCGTAGCGACGTGATGTAATGCAGTGAGCCTGCAGCAGGCCAGGTGGCAGGTGGCAGGTGGACTGATGCATGGTGGGCGCAGGCGGTGGCGACGGCAGTAGTGCTGCAGAGCTCGCTGGTTAAACAGTCAATTCGAGGCCGGCGAGAGAGCGGAGCGGACTGATGGAGCGGAACGGACTGATGGGCGGACTGGTGGAGCGGACTGATGGAGCGGACTGATGGAGCGGAGCGGACTGATGGAGCGGAGCGGACTGATGGGGCGGAGCGGACTGATGGGGTGGAGCGGACTGATGGAGCGGAGCGGACTGATGGAGCGGAGCGGACTGATGGGCGGACTGGTGGAGCGGACTGATGGGACGGAGCGGACTGATGGGGCGGAGCGGACTGATGGAGCGGAGAGGACTGATGGGGCGGAGCGGACTGATGGGGCGGAGCGGACTGATGGAGCGGAGAGGACTGATGGGGCGGAGCGGACTGATGGGGTGGAGCGGACTGATGGAGCGGAGCGGACTGATGGGGCGGAGCGGACTGATGGAGCGGACTGATGGGGCGGAGCGGACTGATGGGGTGGAGCGGACTGATGGAGCGGAGAGGACTGATGGGGCGGAGCGGACTGATGGGGCGGAGCGGACTGATGGAGCGGAGAGGACTGATGGGGTGGAGCGGACTGATGGGGCGGAGCGGACTGATGGAGCGGACTGATGGGGTGGAGCGGACTGATGGGGTGGAGCGGACTGATGGAGCGGAGAGGACTGATGGGGCGGAGCGGACTGATGGGGTGGAGCGGACTGATGGGGCGGAGCGGACTGATGGAGCGGAGAGGACTGATGGGGCGGAGCGGACTGATGTGGTGGAGCGGACTGATGGGGTGGAGCGGACTGATGGGGTGGAGCGGACTGATGGAGCGGAGAGGACTGATGGGGCGGAGCGGACTGATGGGGCGGAGCGGACTGATGGGGCGGAGCGGACTGATGGAGCGGAGAGGACTGATGGGGCGGAGCGGACTGATGTGGTGGAGCGGACTGATGGAGCGGAGCGGACTGATGGGGCGGAGCGGACTGATGGAGCGGAGCGGACTGATGTGGTGGAGCGGACTGATGGGGTGGAGCGGACTGATGGGGCGGAGCGGACTGATGGAGCGGACTGATGGGGCGGAGCGGACTGATGGGGCGGAGCGGACTGATGGAGCGGAGAGGACTGATGGGGCGGAGCGGACTGATGTGGTGGAGCGGACTGATGGAGCGGAGCGGACTGATGGGGCGGAGCGGACTGATGGAGCGGAGAGGACTGATGGGGCGGAGCGGACTGATGGGGTGGAGCGGACTGATGGGGCGGAGCGGACTGATGGAGCGGACTGATGGGGTGGAGCGGACTGATGGGGTGGAGCGGACTGATGGGGTGGAGCGGACTGATGGGGCGGATTGATGGAGCGGACTGATGACCTTAAGTGACCTGTCGGTGACCTGTGGTGTCTCTGTCGTAGCGCTCTGCTGTTGTGGGTACGGTGGTATTGTTTGACTCTGACAAAATTATCCAGTTACCGGGCTTCGTCGAGCTCACTCACTATCAGATAGACTTGTAGCGCCTCCGACAGTGTGGCGCATTGCGGTGAGGTACAGACTGATGGTCTGTTGGACTGTTGGACTGTCGGACTGTCGGACTGTCGGGACTGTCGGGACTGTCGGAGGATGGCCCACAGTCCGACAGTAACGCAGCCAAGCTGACAGCCATTGTTTTGCCGGGGCCAGGCTCGGCTGTGTCCTGTGATGACCGATCCTTCTCCGACCGGGCCAGGCTCGGCTGTGACGACCTATCCTTCTCCGACCGGGCCAGGCTCGGCTGTGACGACCTATCCTTCTCCGACCGGGCCAGGCTCGGCTGTGACGACCTATCCTCCAACCGGGCCAGGCTCGGCTGTGACGACCGATCCTTCTCCGACCGGGCCAGGCTCGGCTGTGACGACCGATCCTTCTCCGACCGGGCCAGGCCCGGCTGTCTCCGGTGACGACCGATCCTTCTCCCAGCGTGATCTCTGGGCATTAGCTGCGTCGAGAAGGTTTCAAATTCGGATCGTTAGCTCAACCGTGTGCAACGTGAGCGTGGGAGAGGAGCGGGAGCGGGTGCTGGCGGCTGGGCCATGGGGCGCCTCTTGACCTTTTGCCCGAGTCCTGACGAATGCTGACGAATCATTGTGCCAGCTCTGCAACGAATTGCCTTTGTGAGAGCACCAATCTGTCTCATTTTCTTTCCAGTTTGGCTAAGGGATTACTCCTCTTCTAGGAAATGTTTGCTTCTGCAAACGAATTAGCCAATCAAGTTGGTGCGCCGTGAGTGTGCAAATTAATCCATTGTTGCAAACAGCTTAATGCAAGACCGTGCTTGCCTGAATCGAGATCTGGCGACGAAGGCATCTGAACTCGGTCTCAACCCTCTCAAAGGATATTACATCCTATGAGAAATACTGCCTTTATCTGCCCCGGACAAAGCTTTTAAATATAAGCCGCCATAAGATGTATATGCAGTGGACCGGACCAATTTCCTGGTAGATAAATTGTCCGGCCAAGGCTGGGGAAGATCGACCCAGCCTAACTGGCATAGTCTGCTGCGGAGATGATATCGAAGCTTGAAACCAGAGAACTTCATATGATCTGCTTGCTGGAGTACATGGGTTTGTTCCATTAGGGTGTCCCCCCCCCAAAAAAAAAACACCTTTTCGTCGGTGCAAGCTTGCCAATTGATCCGGCGTTCTTCTCTAGGCCAATAACAAGAATGGCAAATTTCGTTTCGATTCTTTTGAGTTTTGGTCCCCCCCCCGGGCCTCCGTAAGTTGTTGACCCCTACCCAAAAGGTAAACAAATCAAAATCGTACAGACCTCCGCGTGTGCTCATTTGAAAGCTCTTGTCGAGTAGAATACACTTTAATTCAGTCGAAATGCTCTAAATTCAAGTTTGCGTTCTATGAGACATAAACAGAGCCCAAAAGCAAGCCTTCAATAGAGCTCTATTGAAGGCTTGGTTTGGGCTCTGTTTATGTTTCATAGAACGCAAACTTGAATTTAGAGCATTTCGACTGAATTAAAGTTTACTCTACTCGACAAGAGCTTTCAAATGAGCACACGCGTAGGTCTGTACGACGACATTTATTTTTGACTTTTTGGGTAGGGGTCAATAACTTACGGAGGCCCGGGGGGGGGGACCAAAATTCAAAGGATCGAAATGAAATTTGGCATACTTGTTATTGGCCTAAAGCAGAACGCCGTGTCAATTGGCAAGCTTGCACCGACGAAAAAGTGCGTTTTTGGGAAGCCCTACTGTTCCATTGGCATACTCTCGGTTATATAAGGCAAGTTAGATTACCCGATACAGAGCGAAAGTGTCTGTCAAATTGGCGAATATTATTCCTCACACGGACAGGGAGGGACACCCTATTGTTCCATGTTGAATCCTCTGGTCTGACATGCGTTCTGTGCGCGGCTTGCTATATAATTGCATAGCAATTTACTCCAGCACATTCAACCCGTATATATATACGGCGCCCCCAAGCCCAAATCATCATCATCATCAACCCGTGTATACCTTTCATCTCACTACGTTCGAGAAGCATGTTGCCTTCAAACTCCTACACATAATCACACGCGATCTATGATTGCCTAGCGAAAAATTCCAAGGTTCCTCCCTTCTCCTAAGCCCGGTTCACACGGCAATACCTGGCCCGAAGTGACGGCTCTATTTGTCGAGCAGCACTAAGTCCTGCCGTGTGGGCCGCCAGGCCGCACGTCGACCACTGAACCGTCGGAACCGACGCCACTCCACTAATGAGGCCTGAGCGGAAAGGTCACTAGGTCACCTCATGGCGGCGCCGTTGTTCAGGGAGGGACACGGCCGTCTCTGGAGAGGAGCTGGACGCTTCCTGGTCCAGACGCCCAGACGGTGACGCGGCGGATAGGAGTGCGCAAGACGTGACAGGCGGCAATTATGCAACAGTGGTTCACTGCGGAATTTTCCGCTATCAAATTGGGACCTTGTCGAGTCCCGTTGGCATCCCTGTTACTGTGGAGCTGGAGTCAGAGCTCAATTGTCCGAGCGTAATGCGTATTGAGGGTGCGAAATACGCGGTCCGTCGGAGGCGGAGCGGAGGGTGTGAAGTACCCGGTCCGTCGGAGGCGGAGCGGAGGGTGTGAAGTACCCGGTCCGTCGGAGGCGGAGCGGAGGGTGTGAAGTACCCGGTCCGTCGGAGGCGGAGCGGAGGGTGTGAAGTACCCGGTCCGTCGGAGGCTGAAGGTGTGAAGTACCCGGTCCGTCGGAGGCGGAGCGGAGGGTGTGAAGTACCCGGTCCGTCGGAGGCTGAGGGTGGGAAGTACCCGGTCCGTCGGAGGCGGAGCGGAGGGTGTGAAGTACCCGGTCCGTCGGAGGCGGAGCGGAGGGTGTGAAGTACCCGGTCCGTCGGAGGCGGAGGGTGTGAACTACCCGGTCCGTCGGGAGGCGGAGTGGAAGGTGTGAAGTACCCGGTCCGTCGGAGGCGGAGGGTGTGAAGTACCCGGTCCGTCGGAGGCTGAGGGTGTGAAGTACCCGGTCCGTTGGAGGCGGAGCGGAGGGTGTGAAGTACCCGGCCCGTCGGAGGCGGAGCTGAGGGTGTGAAGTACCCGGTCCGTCGGAGGCGGAGGGTGTGAAGTACCCGGTCCGTCGGAGACTGAGGGTGTGAAGTACCCGGTCCGTCGGAGGCGGAGCGGAGGGTGTGAAGTACCAGGTCCGTCGGAGGCGGAGCGGAGGGTGTGAAGTATCAGGTCCGTCGGAGGCGGAGCGGAGGGTGTGAACTACCCGGTCTCGTGGGAGGCGGAGGGTGTGAACTACCCGGTCTCGTCGGAGGTGGAGGGTGTGAACTACCCGGTCTCGTGGGAGGCCGGGCGGCCAACCGTCCGCCGTTCGTTCGATGTATGATGAGATCTGTCTGTAGGGCTGGATGTACGCAGCGGTGGGCGGCGGTCCGATCTCCGCACCGCACCCCCCCCCCCCCCCCCGGGCCAGGTCGGCCGCTGTTTGGGAGCTGAGGGGGGGGGGGGACGGACCGACCCGGACCGACGGCCGACGTCGCGGCGACGCAGACATGACATTTTGTAACTATCCGTCACGTACTCCGTGAAAATGTTTCCACTGCCCATGACTTCCATTCTGCCTGGTCGTGAGAACGGAGCTTTCAACACGTACCGTCAGGCACCGGGCACTGCTTGCTGCTACTAATGTCAGATTCAAGTGGCGCCCTCGCCGAGACCTGCGAAGGCGCTGGTATGACACAGAACCGGGATCTAGCAGGATCTCATGACAAAAGTTTAAAAATATTCAGGGTGCGGCAAATATCACTACAAAACCTTGGAATGATCCAGCATCTAGCGAGGTCCCAACACACCACACCACACACACCACACTACACCACACTACACCACACTACACCACACTACACCACACTACACCACACTACACCACACTACACCACACTACACCACACCACACCACACCACACTACACCACACTACACCACACCACACCACACCACACTACACCACACCACACCACACCACACCACACCACACCACACCACACTACACTACACCACACCACACCACACCACACCACACCACACCACACCACACCACACCACACCACACCACACCACACCACACCGCACCACACCACACCACACCACACCACACCACACCACACCACACTACACTACACTACACCACACCACACCACACCACACCACACTACACCACACTACACCACACTACACCACACTACACCACACACCACACCATACCACACCACACCACACCACACCACACCACACCACACCACACTACACCACACCACACTACACCACACCACACACACACCACACCGCACCACACCACACTACACCACACTACACCACACCACACTACACTACACTACACCACACTACACCACACCACACCACACCACACCACACCACACCACACCACACCACACCACACCACACCACACCACACCACACCACACTACACTACACCACACCACACCACACCACACCACACCACACCACACCACACCACACCACACCACACCACACCACACCACACCACATCACACTACACCACACCACACCACACCACACCACACTACACCACACTACACCACACCACAACACACCACACCACACCACACCACACCACACCACACCACACCACACCGCACCACACCACACCACACTACACCACACCACACCACACCACACCACACCACACCGCACCGCACCGCACCACACCACACCACACCACACCACACCACACCACACCGCACTACACTACACCACACCACACCACACCACACCACACCACACCACACCACACCACACCACACCACACTACACCACACCACACCGCACCACACCACACTACACTACACCACACCACACCACACCGCACCACACTACACCACACCACACCACACCACACCACACCACACCACACCACACCACACCACACCACACCACACCACACCACACCACACCACACCGCACCGCACCACACCGCACCACACCACACTACACCACACTACACCACACTACACCACACCACACCACACCACACTACACCACACTACACCACACTACACCACACCACACCATACCACACCACACCACACCACACACACCACACTACACCACACCACACCACACTACACCACACTACACCACACTACACCACACTACACCACACTACACCACACTACACCACACTACACCACACTACACCACACTACACCACACCACACCACACCACACCGCACCACACACTACACCACACCACACTACACCACACTACACCACACTACACCACACTACAACACCACACCACACTACACCACACCACACACACCACACTACACCACTCTACACCACACTACACCACACTACACCACACTACACCACACCACACCACACCACACCACACCACACCACACTATACTACACTACACTACACTACACCACACTACACCACACCACACTACACCACACTACACCACACTACACCACACTACACCACACCACACACCACACCACACACACACCACACCACACCGCACCACATCACACCACACCACACCACATCACATCACACCACACCACACCACACCACACACACACCACACTACACCACACCACACTACACCACACCACACCACACTACACCACACTACACCACACTACACCACACTACACCACACTACACCACACTACACCACACTACACCACACTACACCACACTACACCACACTACACCACACCACACCACACCACACCGCACCACACACTACACCGCACCACACCACACCACATCACATCACACCACACCACACCACACCACACACACACCACACTACACCACACCACACTACACCACACCACACCACACTACACCACACTACACCACACTACACCACACTACACCACACTACACCACACTACACCACACTACACCACACCACACCACACCGCACCACACCACATCACATCACATCACATCACACGCCACCACACCACACCACACACCACACCACACCACACCGCACCACACCACACCACACCACACCACACCACACCACACCACACCACACCACACCGCACCGCACCGCACCACACCGCACCACACCGCACCACACCGCACCACACCACACCACACCACACCACACCACACCACACCACACCGCACCGCACCGCACCGCACCACACCGCACCACACCGCACCACACCACACCACACCGCACCACACCACACCACACCACACCACACCACACCGCACCACACACTACACCACACCACACCACACCACATCACACCACACCACACCACACCACACACACACCACACCACACCACACCACACCACACACACACCACACCACACCACACCGCACCCCACCGCACCCCACCGCACCCCACCGCACCACACCGCACCGCACCGCACCGCACCGCACCGCACCGCACCACACTACACCACACTACACCACACTACACCACACTACACCACACTACACCACACTACACCACACTACACCACACCACACCACACTACACCACACCACACTACACCACACTACACCACACCACACCACACTACACCACACCACACCACACCACACTACACCACACCACACTACACCACACTACACCACACCACACTACACCACACCACACTACACCACACTACACCACACTACACCACACCACACCACACTACACTACACCACACCACACTACACCACACACACTACACCACACCACACCACACCACACCACACCACACCACACCACACCGCACCGCACCGCACCGCACCGCACCGCACCGCACCGCACCGCACCGCACCGCACCGCACCACACCGCACCACACCACACCACACCACACCACACCACACCACACCCCACCGCACCGCACCGCACCGCACCGCACCGCACCGCACCACACCACACCACACCACACCACACTACACTACACCACACCACACCGCACCGCACCGCACCGCACCGCACCGCACCGCACCGCACCGCACCGCACCGCACCACACTACACTACACTACACTACACTACACTACACTACACTACACTACACTACACCACACCACACCACACCACACCACACCACACCACACCGCACCACACACGCCACACACACTACACCGCACCACACCACACCACACCACACTACACTACACTACACTACACTACACTACACCACACTACACCGCACCGCACCACACCACACCACACCACACCACACCACACCACACCACACCACACCACACCGCACCGCACCGCACCGCACCGCACCGCACCGCACCGCACCGCACCGCACCGCACCGCACCGCACCGCACCGCACCGCACCGCACCGCACCGCACCGCACCGCACCGCACCGCACCGCACCACACCACACCACACCACACCACACCACACCACACCACACCACACCACACCACACCACACCACACCACACCGCACCGCACCACACCGCACCACACCACACACCATACGGTCGCCCCGCAGCCCGCCACGCCGACGTGAGTCGACTGTGCCTTACCGGCTGTGTCGTCACGCCGACCTCAGCTGCTTCAGAGTCTCGTCGGCCGCGACGGTGGCTGCGGCGGTTGCCACGTCGGTTGCCACGTCGGTTGCTCCTGCGGCGGACGTGGTCCAAGTGACAGAAGGTCTGCCTGTCTACTCCAAATCGTGGTGTGGAGTCCAGGAGCCGGCTGGAGTCGTGCTGGAGTCGTGCTGGAGTCGTGCTGGAGTGGGGCTGGAGTCGGGCTGTGTTGCTGGTCTTCTGCTGCAGTCCCCACTGCGCTCGCCAGGCCTGTCCCGCACGGTCTCGGTACTGTCTGGCGAGCAGTGTTTTCAACCGGCTCAATCGCTCATAGGCTGTTATCCACGTCACCGGCGAAACTTCGCGACGTTGCCGTCTCTCCCCCATAATCCGAGGTGCGGCACAGAGGAATGTTTATCCTCGAAGTACCCGTATATCTTCATTGCATCTGATACTTCGACGGCACGGCTTACAACGCCACTTTGCCACAACCTTCAATTCGGGTTTCACTGGTGTCTGCTTCGCTACCTCACCGGGTCAGCCATCTCTCTGGAAGTGCGTCGGCTGTATCCTCAGCTTCGTTGGCGTTCTTCTGAGATCGCAGTCCCTCCGACTGTACCACTCGCGCACCACAGCCGCGTCTGATAGTGGGAGTGTGGGCGGGTCCAGCAGCAGCAGCAGCAGTATCGCTGCGTCGCCGGCTGTCTAGGCGTCAGTCCTGGGCTCTAGTCTGAGATGAGCAGGGCTGGGTGGTATACTGACCGGTGTACTGACCGGTATTCCGCGGCGGTGGCGGCGGTGGCGAGCGGCGCCTCGACGTCCGTCTTCCAGCGGCGGCCGCCTCCACTGCAGGCACCGGGCGCCGCCCCTGCAGGCGGCAGGCCCGCTGCACGCCGCCGCCACAGCCGCCACCATTGGTACACAGCTGCGCCTCCTGACACGTGACCGGTCCGGACCGGCCTGCGCCCGTGCAGGGGCACCTCGGGCCGGCTGCCGCTGCCGCAGCCGCAGACCGTCGCCGCGACGGGTCGAGTCCGTGCCGCTGGTGCATCTCCTCGCCGGACTCTGTTGTGCGCGTGCCGTGTCGCGGAGCCGATCGACTGCTGGCTGGCCTCGGACGCTGGGTCGCTCGCCGCCGCCCTCTGCCGTGACGCGGCGGGTATCGGCTGTATAGCGCGCCTTTGTGCTGCCTTTTTACGGTCTGTACACAGCACCGGAGGGTGGTGTGCCGCCGCGGCGGACTGCCGGCCGGGTCTCGCCAGAGGAGCGCTGAGTCGGCGCCGTGCGGGCAGCTTCAGCTGGTAGCTGGCGACCACGGGGCGTCTCTGAGGCGCCAGTGAGCTGGGCAGCTGCAGCTGGTGGCTGGCGACCACGGGGCGTCTCTGAGGCGCCAGTGAGCTGTACAGCTGCGGCTGGGGACCGCGGGGCGTCTCTGAGGCTCCAGTGAGCTGTACAGCTGCGGCTGGGGACCACGGGGCGTCTCTGAGGCGCCAGTGAGCTGTACAGCTGCGGCTGGGGACCGCGGGGCGTCTCTGAGGCTCCAGTGAGCTGTACAGCTGCGGCTGGGGACCGCGGGGCGTCTCTGAGGCTCCAGTGAGCTGTACATCTGCGGCTGGGGACCGCGGGGCGTCTCTGAGGCTCCAGTGAGCTGTACAGCTGCGGCTGGGGACCGCGGGGCGTCTCTGGGGCGCCAGTGAGCTGGGCAGCTGCAGCTGGTGGCTGGCGACCACGGGGCGTCTCTGAGGCGCCAGTGAGCTGTGCGGGGAGAGACGAGTGAAGTGGGACAGCTGTGGAGTGATACGGCGCAGGACATTTGTGTGGTGAGACGAGTTGAGTGAGGCAGTTGTGTGGTGAAAGGAGTGCAGTGGGACACTCGGTGTGGCATCATAGAGGGCAGTGGCTAGGGGAGACTGGACTCCATCAGACTCAACAAACCTCGTCAGGCCTCAGACCTGAACAGGCTGGACTCCATCAGACTCAACAAACCTCGTCAGGCCTCAGACCTCAACAGGCTGGACCCCGTCACATTCAGCCGGCGTGAGAGGCTGAAGTCAGACCCGGTCCGAGGGCAATAGACTCGACTACGAAGGCTGAGAAGCGGCCTGGTGGCGCCAGGCGTCCGCTGGCCAAGCTTCTCCTTTGTTCGTCAACGCAGACAAGTCTGACTTGGCGAACGGCGACGGTCAGAACGCTGGACTTTGGGCGGCACCTCAGCGCCCCTCAGCGGCGAAAGAATCCACTGGCTGTCGCCGACTGGCATCCGGTCTCGGCCGAGCTCTGCGGCTTCCAGACCGGTTCGCTGCAACACTGCCCCCGCAGGCGGACGGGCCGGCTCGTTCGGCGCTCGTGCGCTGCGTGTGCGTGCGCTGCGTGCGTCGCTAGGCGTCTGGCAGTGCGCTGCGTCTATCGTCAGCGCGTGGTAGTGTGCCGTGGCTAACGCCGCGGTAGTCGCTCCCCGCCAGGATGCGAAACATCGGCCATGTAGTGCACCACGCACCTCGCCACCGGCCAGGTAAGACCCGGCTGGGTTGTGTTGTGACAGATGCACAGATAATAGACATACTTCAAAAAGCGCCTAAAACAGCTGCCGGATTTTAGCAGGTGCAAACCTGGGCTGATACGAATCGGCTGTTTGTATTAATTTTGTGTTGTTAAATAAGGCTAGCCGATGCGTGTTGCTGATACAATTCGACGGTAGCTAGTCTCAATTACGGATGCGTGTTTCTGTCCTGGTCAGTACCCCCCAGTCGCTCTCCCCTCCTGTCCTCTCCCGCGCCTCTACTCTGCTGTCGGCTGGCCGGCGCCGCGTCCGCACCGCGTACATATATACATCGGACAACTAATTTACGCCGTAGGGTATTTAGTGGTATATTTAGCCCTGCAAAATATCCCATAGCCGCGTTGGAAACGGCCATATCTTAACCAAGCATTTCTACTACCGCTGCGAACCTTACGCCTACGATCCTCTGTTCCGGAGATTGCCATACCTTTTGCCATTGCCATACCTTTTTAACTGTCGTTGTTTTACTTTCATTTGACGTGTCTGGTGAAAAGCCACTGCAAAGATGTGGATCCATGACAAATACATCTGTATCTGTATCTGTATCGAAGCCAGCCCAGGGGGCCTCTTGGGCACGTTCAGGGGCCCATTGAGCCCACCAAGGGGCCCAAAGAACTGTCCGGGGTCCTCTCGAGCATGTCCAGGGCCCATTGAGCCCACTTAAGGTCGCAAAACATGCCCAGGGACATTTCAAGCATGCCCTGGGGCCTTTGAGCCCACTCAGGAGCCCCACAAACTTGCCCAGGGGCCTCTAGAGCATGTCTACTTGTCCAGGGGCCAATTGAGCCCACCCACGGCCCAACAAACCTGCCCAGTGGCCTCACGAGCATGTCCATGGTCCCATTGAGTATGTTCAGGGGCCTCTCGAGCCTGGCCAGGGGCCATTATAGTCTGTTTTGGGGCCTTTCGAACCTGCTCAGGGGCCATTAGAGCCTGCCCAGAGGCCTCTCGAGCTTGCCCAGTGGCCCATTGAGTCTGTTCAGGGGCCTCGAACCTGCCCAGGGGCCTCTCGAGCTTGCCCAGGGCCCAGTCAGTATTTTCAAGGGCCTCTTGAACCTGCCTAGGGGCCATTAGAGTCTGGTCAGGGGCCTCTCGAGCTTTCCCAATGGTCCATTGATCCTGTACAGGGGCCTCTCGAACCTGCCCAGGGGCTATTATAGTCTGTGCAGGGGCCTATCGGCTTGCCAAGGGGCCATTGAGTCTGGGCAGGGGCCTCTAGACCTTATCTAGAGGGTCATTGAGTCTGTGAACGGGGCCCTCGAGCCTGCCCAGGGCACTGAACTCAATAACAACTGGAAGGGACAAATGTGCCTGAGAGCGGTCGCGGCCGGCCGCCACGCTGGAACGCCGGGCCAGGCAAGGGGTGGCGAGGAGTATGAATGGAGGGGTCGGACGCGTTTGATTAAAGCTGTCATTATAAGCTTCATGCTTGTAAATATGAATACATTTTGGGTGGATATTGGACGGATTTGATTGCGCTTTACAGCTGTATAATTTGTATTTATTTATTTGTATTTTATCGACACAGTGCATACTTCGGGCCGATCATTTCTATACAGATCTGTGTTTGTTCCATGTCCGTGCGACTCGTGGTTACCGAGATACTGGTCCGGGATTGCATCCCCCAACAACCCCGCGGTGTTAATCCCATTGGCCTATAATTTATAAGTATAGACGAACTACTCCAGAGCCTTGTTCACGCCGCCTGCTGACGGGCTGACTGCTGCTGTCTACTGCTGTCAAAACGTATCGACCAATCAGCGTGGACCAGTTGGGGAATGAGATGTGGGGAGGGATACGGTGTATGACGTCATACTTCTGCTGCCTCCTGCTGTCGCTGCTGCCGGAAAATCGCGTCAGCCGAGCAGCAGATAACACAAATTGGCGCACGCGGCCATTTTCCAAACGTGAAGCGTCGATAAACAACCAACGATCTCCAAGCGAAAAGTTTGAAGAAGCAGAGATGGATATGGAGTAAGTCTGCGATAATTTTAGTTTACTGTTTATGTTGGTATTAGGTATCATAAGCTCTGATACTTACCTAGCTGTAGGAGCAAATTTATCGAGCAAGTACGCCAGATATGTATTGTGAATCAACAGCATTTGTGTTCAAGTAGTAATCGCCGGCGATGACGTAGGTTGGTGTGTGCTGCCGTTTTGGGCAGCCGTGGGCAGCCCGTCAGCAGGAGGTCGTGCACAAGGCTCAGCTGTTGCGTCGCCCGGCAGCCGTTCCCGGTTGAAGCGACACTAGCGCCGCAGCGGAGAGGCCATGAGTTAGCGCGGCAATGCTTTTGCTGTGGTGGAGGGGCGATATTTGACCATAATCACCGTGAACGTTCAGGCTGAATAGTTCTATTCCATGTTATTCATTATGAATGTCTCTACGTCCTCAAACCTTTTCCAGTGCGCTACCTCACGCGGTCTTTGAGTTACAGGCCGGCAAATATCGCCCTTCTGCCATAGGGCCTGTTCCAGTGGCACCTCTAACCTCCTCTGACCTCCTCCACGTTGCTCCAACTTGCAACTGTCTGTGCATTAGTATAGGACAGTTGCAAGTTAGAGCAACTTGGAGGAGGTTAGAGGTGCGACGGGAACAGGCCCATAGCAAAAGCATTGCCGCGCTAACTCAATCCCTTATCCGCTGCGGCGCTAGCGGCGCCTAGCGGGAACGGCTGCTGGGCGGAGTAGTTCGTCTATACCTATATAATATATATGTCGATGGTTAATCCGCGTTCGGTTCGGCGATGCAACATGGCGGCCAGGAGCAACAGCCCGCGCCATACGCGTATATACATCGGACAACTGATTTACGCCAGGCGCTCGCTGCGCTGCGGAATTAAAACGTCATTATCTCCCAAAGTAATACATGAATTTCAGCGAAATCTTATAGGAAGACGTGTAATTGATGCAGCATATGGTACTGTAAGCTTCACATCGATATAAATTATGTTTTTTGTGTTATAGAGAAAATCCGTCCGGGCAGATTCTCCCCCCCCCTTCCCCCGTATTTACTGTAAAGGTTAGGCCTGGTTCAATTATGTTATAACAATTGTTTCCTACCACACCTGGAAAACGAACGTCAGTTGTCTACGAAACCCCAAAACCCCTCTATCCCCCCGGTAGTGCCGCAGCGCAGCGAGCGCCTGGCGTAAATTAGTTGTCCGATTTATTTACGCGCGCCATACCCGGCTGCGCGTGCGCCGCCCTCTAGCCCAGGGGTTGCTAGTCGTCGCCTGGAGCGCCTGCTAGCCGTGGTCGGCGCGGTCATAATGGGCGGTAATGTGCGGTATTCTGACCCACCTGGTGCAATGTTTTCTTGGGTTTAAAAATGGTGATTTGATAAGTCGGATGCGTTTTTGTTTTATTCGGGGGGGGGGGCACAAGCCACAAATATTGCAGCCGTTCCCGGCAGTGTCAGAAAAGTGACCCGTTTCTCCATTTTTCTGAACTTGGAAGTTTTGTTCCGTGAAAACTTTGACTGTAAAGAATGATTTGTTTAGTCTGCGGGTGCAAATGACTGACCAGCATACACAATAGAATGAGACTTGACTTTCCAAACAATGGCCGGAACGTGACAGTGATGCTACACAAATTGTAACCAAAATTGTAAGGGGGAACCTCCAAATTCCCAACATCCGACATTTCTGCATTGATTTAGGGAAGGAAAACAGGTACTTTTCCAAAAAATTAAACCAAAAACGTTTTAAAACCTCCCAAAAAAGTGTGTGCGTATTCAGGTTACAACCCCGCCACCGATACCATCGTCATCGGGGCCATGGATAACCCTGGGACACTAAAAACACGTTATGCAGAAGACGGCAGTACTTTATATTGAGACTTGAGCCCAGTTTCCCATATACGCATACGCAACGATACGTGGTACCTTTTTAACATACGACCCGGGAGTCTCGGTCCCCAGCTGACACCAAGACCATATCTATACAGGAAATACGACTGACGATTCAACTTTCCACATAATAATATATGCACATATTTCCATATATGAAAATAGGTTGTGTAGAAACGCGTATACAAAATAATACAAAAATTACTGGTATACGCATGCAAAATTTGTTCCGCGAACTTAGATCGTGGAACCACTTTTCTGACACTGGTGGTGGTAGTACAAAACAATTTAACAATTTTCTCTCAGGAGAGTGTGTGCTGCAATATTTGTCAGCCAGGGGCGTCGTCGCCGGGAGGGTCGGGGGGGGGGGGGTCTAGACAGGCTCCCCTCCACTCTTAGAAGGCGGGGGGGGGGGGTCGACCCCCCCCCCTACTTTTTGCGGGGAGAATTAACAATTTATCGTACAAATTGCCTTTGCATTAGTCAAAATCCAGCTATTTAGTGTCAAAAACTGCAATTTCGCGCCGCTTCGCGGCTGACGCAAGTTTCGCAATTGCTTATACAAATTTGGAAAATGGGAAAAAAAAATTTCATTGAGTGTCTGGTAGAGGCTCTCCTTGGCGGTAATTGCTGGGCCCAGTCCCTTCATAACATATTAACTTTCAAGTTTCAAGCAGGCTACATGTTTAGCTAGTCAGCCGAGTTCCGAAAAACGCAAAGACGAGAACGCAAAGACGAGAACGGCACCCGGAAGCTGCTCCAGCAGTGCCCAATTTACTGGACCGAAGAGATAATAGTGGGAACAGGCCAGGACCATCTCCCAAAGCCATCTCCCCCAGGCTCCTCCAGATCCACAGGGACCATTTATGCGCGGAAAAGTCGTTCTGCCTCTTGCTGCTTTCAAACCATTTGCACTGTTACCAGTTGTTTGTTACAGACTACAGCTCGTTACATATGTATACAGTTATTATTATCATATGTACTATTGAGCGCTGACTGCCACCGGTCATCGTGATTTACTATCCGAGGCTAATGTATCTGAAAAACTACCTTTATTTCAATATTTGTCATCATACCGAGATGCGCAACCAGGAAAAGAGGTTAAAAGAGATTACAAGAGGTTAAATAGGCCAGTGGCGTACCCAGGATTCACTCCAGGAGGGGGCAATTTTTGATCAGGGGGGCATAAGGTACCCTCACCACACAAAAAAATCGACGGATTTGGCCCACTATATTTTTAGAGGGGCATATTGTCAACATTTGTTTCTTTAACCCGCGCACTGCAGGGGGTTTGCGCCGAACACGAACTGCAGGGGGTATTTCCGCCCCCCCCCCCGTGAGATCTCGAAAACTACGCTACCTAGCAGCAAGCGGAAAACTACGTTTGATAGCTTGATACAAGTTCTATCGAAAGTATTTCAGTATTTTTTTAGGTCAGCTCAAAATTGAGGTCCCCAGAGGTCATCAAATGTAAAATTTTCCAGTTTTTGTCCTGTTCTAGGACTTCGCGCTCCAGAAATTCCCATATATCTCGGGAACTATGCTAGCTATAAACAAACGGCAAAAAGCGATCGCCAGCCATTGAAATTTGCAATCGACAAGGTGTCCTCAAATTTGATCTTAGGTCAATATTTTAGGCTCCAGAGGTAAACAAAGGGGAAAATGCTGCTTTTTTGCAAAACTGTTTTTCGCTAATAAGTTTTAACCTAATAAAGCTAACGGAACACTACGCCATTGTGTTTGTCTCGTCAAGGTGCTTCGAATGATATACATGGTGACCTTGTTAGGTCAACTTAAAAATTTGACCACAGGTCACGTGACCTTGACCTGAGGTCAAGACCCAAGTATGTCACGTTGCATATAGGGAGACGTGTATCGACGAAACAAACACATTTATGTCGGTTTTACTTCTCTATCTTCATTATGTCGCGAGTTATTGACAAACAAGTGATGGTGAACTCGGATGACCTCAAATGGCCCCATTGGGGTCACTGAACAAAACTTACACTTGGATCATCAAGAACCTCCTATAATAACATGATCCAGGAGTAATTGGACTAATAGCATGCATATTCTTGAAATAGGAAGCATTTTAATATTTCCCCATTGACTTATTATGGGGAGGTCACGAAATTGACCTTACCTTAGGTCACTGATATCAAAATTACGAGATATACGAATTGTAAGTACTTATGCCCTCATGACGCCCTGTAAGTTCCAAACTGATCGGTGAAAAACTCTGGCTTTGGCACAACTGCAAACGTTTTTGAGATGGGGCCACTTGACCTGGTCTGGTGACCTGACCTGAGATGACCCGAGGTAATTTTTTTTTCTCAAAGTGTGCGCAATTGATGTATTAACAGGTTTGCCAAAACCCGGCGGCTCTGCGCGCCGCCGTTTTTTCGCTATCTGAGAAAACCCTGAGGGGGGGATCAACCGGACCTTCGGGCCCTATTTCCAAAGGGACACATACGGCCAAGGGGGCACGCACGGACCTTCAGGAGGGGGCAATTGCCCCCCCCCCTTGGGTACGCCTATGATCTTGGCTCCACTCACGGTCTGGTTCCAATATTAAGATTTCGTTTTCCAGGACCTAAAATAAAAAATTCACTCCGCTTTGCGGCGTCACATCGGTTGTCATCGTCATAACGAAGCCATAGTCATCGGCATCGGTTCGTCGTAACGCTGAATTGAATTAATAGCATTTTTAGCTTCTTATCCTGTACAAGGCCCACCGCCTATATTTATTTGCTTTATCAGGCAACCCCGTAAAAATTTCACGCCGCTTCGCGGCGCTAACTAACAAGTACCTATCTACTATAACATGAAAATCCACATAAATGCTGCAAAGGCTTAAATACTCGTATACAAATGGAGTACATTTTTCGTTATTTCAGCCGCCCCACACACTCAAAAGCCGACCCCCCACCTGTTGTTAGCTAAGATAAGATTTCTCTCCTGTACGTAACAACACAAATTAGTAATGCGCTCAGTACAATGCCTACTGAGGGTCCTGGTCCAATCCAGCTCATCAAAAGTAGACGAAGAAAAATTGTTAAAAAGGGGGCCTCACAAAATAAAGTGGCCGAAATCCGTAGAGTTTTTCGTATCCAGGGGTATTTTTTTTTGGGGTGGGGAGGTGGGGGGGCCTCTGTCAGGGGCTCCCCCCCCCCTTCTGAAGGTCTGACTGCGCCCCTGATTATAATTATTAAAGCTGTCGTAATTATGCCCTCCACACAGATCGGATAAGTTTGTTCAGATGGCCAAATATACTTATATTTTCGGAAACACCACTCCAAACGCTTCCCAAACTTGACAACATACCGGATGCTAAGAACGTCCGTGAAATTAGCGACTTATTATTCAGCGACTTAATCAATTCAGCGACGGATTCAGATTGGGCCCAAACCTTGGCCCAATGTCAATTCTGGCACGGTGATCACGAATATGACCTTCATTTTCTGTTCAAGGTCATCTTCGAGGTCAAATTCGAGGTCAAATGTGAAAGGACGGGGTTGTTAGATATGGACGTTAGATACGGACCAGGCTGTCTGGGACCGCTGGAATCATCTGGGACCACTTTGGAAAGGATCTGGCAATACATTCGGGACGTTATGCGGTACCCCGTCCTTTTACCTCGAATTTGACCTTGAACAGGAAAATGAAGGTCATATTCGTGATCAGCGTGCCAGAATTGATTTTGGGCCGAGGTTTGGGCCAAATCTGAATCCGTCGCTGAATAAGTCGTCAACTTCACGGACGTGATCGTAGGCGTAAAGTTCGCAGCGGTAGTAGAAATGCTTGGTTGAGATATGGCCGTTTCCACCACGGCCATGGGGTATTTTGCAGGGCTAAATATCCCACTAAATACCCTACGGCGTATATCAGTTGTCCGCTGTATGTACGCGTCCGCACCAGCGTCCTCGCTGGCGCCGGAGGGCTGTGTTGCCCCCCCCCCCCCCCCTTAGCACCGCCGGCGGCCGCCGAAGCCGAGCCGATTTATTGACGCCCGCGGGCGCCGCCTGCTGCCGCACCGATTAACAAGCAATAAACCTGCGGCGAGTGGTTGCCGGGGGCGGCTGCGTGCCTGTTGATGAACGACTCTGACCTTCAGCACAGACACTGACCGATGGAGGGCTGACTTCAGTTCTCTGACGGCGGTGGAGAACGGCGGTATGCTGCCTAGGCTGCACGGCGGTATGCTGCCGCTGGCGGATTTCCAGCCTGCTGCATAACCCATGTGGTAACGGTGATTGGCTAGTGCTCACGACGCAGTCATTCTGAGACTCTGTCGGACTTAGGGTCTTAGACGAGTGCCGGTCTTGTGGCAGGTTCGTTTGGCAAGTGCGGCAAGAACTGTGGCGTGGGTGTCAAAGACAACGTGGGAAAGTCCTGTGGACTGTAGACTGTGACCTTGTGGAAGTCACATGTGAATGTCAACAATGAATGGATGAATGAATGAATGAAGCACAACGGCAACACCATGAGCTTGGCACCTCACTGCGCTTCTGTGCAATTCGGCCCTGCGACCTTGTACGGTGACCGTAACCTTGTGTTGTCCCATCCTCCGGCAGCCGCCCCTCGTCCCGCCCCCTCTTCCGCCCCTCGTCCCGCCCCCTCTTCCGCCCCTCCACCGCCCCCTCCCCCGCTCTCCGCCACTGCGATCGTTTTTTCTTCGTGATATCACGCCGGTAGCTGCATAGCTTATGCGCTCAAGATCGGCAGATAGACGAGCTGCTCAGCACGCTTTTTCCTCTCGTGACGCCGGGATTATGGCCGGCCGACCGAATCGACGATGGAAGAGCAGTGCCGGACTGATGGCGGAGCGATTGCGGAGCGATGGCGGGGCGCGGGGAGCGATGGAGAGGCCGTAGAGAGCGAGAGAGGAGCCGGCTCCGGAAACCGACGGACGCCCATTGGGTGACCCAGCCACCGGAAGTGACGGCACTAGGATATATGGGCGGCATGCATGGTCACAGCGCTGTACGGAATATTCAGCGCTCTTCAGGGTCATTGAACGCCACGACAGAGTCGCCTGAGCGATCACGCTGACATGTGGTGAATATATATTAAAAATATGATAGCCGCTGCATAAACGTTCAAAAGTACTTTCGTAAAGATATGCCCTAAAATTCCCCTAAAATACCGCCGTAACTTTGGCCATTGACATGTTGTCTAGGTATTGGCGGCTCACTCCTACTGGTCCCAACCCTCCTCGCCGCTGATGGTGCTCCCCGTCCCCTAGTGCCGCGCCTGTATCCCTCCCCTAGTGCCGCGCCTGTATCCCTCCCCTAGTGTCGCGCCTGTATCCCTCCCCTAGTACCGCGCCTGTATCCCTCCCCTAGTGCCGCGCCTGTATCCCTCCCCTAGTACCGCGCCTGTATCCCTCCCCTAGTACCGCGCCTGTATCCCTCCCCTAGTGCCGCGCCTGTATCCCTCCCCTAGTGCCGCGCATGTATCCCTCCCCTAGTGCCGCGCCCCGTGTCGCTGGTCCAGGACGTCGGCCGGGGCATCGGCTTCCTGTCGC
The DNA here is from genome assembly GCA_036785665.1 of Chirona hameri. NCBI lineage: Eukaryota > Metazoa > Arthropoda > Thecostraca > Balanomorpha > Balanidae > Chirona > Chirona hameri. The sequence continues at coordinate 122,432 of JAXIVJ010000847.1, forward strand.
GCTCCGCCCACTCCCGCGTCATTTATTCACGTGAAGCCTGCCACTGGGCCGAGTCGAGATTAGCTGGCTGTTCGCCCCCGGGCCTGCCCGCGCCGCCGACACATTGCAGACGATAGAGACACGCACAGACACACGGTGCCGGTGGACGGACGGTAGATAGGGACGGACGCCTCCCAGCTAAACGGACTAAGCGCTTTGGGATGTTTGGGTGAGAAATTTCCGGTAGCGGGTTTCGTTTGGCGTTTCGAAGTGACAGAAAAGGCACAATTTTGAGCTGTTTGTCTAAAGGGACCTATTCAGGGAATGAGTTTCTGGCCCAGACATATGCATTAAACACTTCAACATGCCCTCGATGGGTTCATTGTGTTAGTGCTTCTTCGGGTATGTTAAATATTTCAATTATGTTCATTCATATTCATTCATTGATTTTATGGCGTGAATGAATTTCATGAGAATTATTCTTCGGGTATGTTAAATATTTCAATTATGTTAATTCATATTCATTCATTGATTGTGTTGAGTGAATGAATTTCATGAGAATTAAAATAACTGGTAACCTCATAATAAGTAAGTAAACAAATAAATTAAGGCCGAAATTAAGTTCTTGGCTATTTCGCTATTGAAGCTTCGTCAGCAATGACGAAGCTTCAATAGCGAAGCTTCGTTGCTTAGCGAAATATCCAAGAATACAATGTCGGCCTTTATTTATTTCTTTACTTATTATGAGGTCACCGGTTATTTTAATTATCATCATCATGATTAACCTCAGAGTTTTCGCCACCTTAGATGAATGAATTTCACTCCTACCAAGTTCGTTTTCACTACTATTTTTATTTTGGCAAAAGAGCAGTACCATACTGAAGGTTTAACTATGAGATAGAGAGAAGGTATTTTTAAAGGGACTATCCCACCTTAACATTGGATTTGAGTTGAGATAGCCATTTTGATGGCTTGGCATTGAAATTAAGTATGGTAACAGTTAAAACAACCACAATGATCTAATCGAACAGATATGCGAGTTTGATTTTGACATCTGTAAAGAAATAAGGCCCATGTGTATTTGAATAGGGCCTCTAAACCGACAGCGTCGTCTCTCTTTATCCAACTGGTAATGATAGTCGACTTTTTTTCTTACTGGTTATTGATTCGACTCTGATTTAATCGATTGGAATCGTTCAATCAAAACCCCTTGAATCAAAGAAGAATCGATTCACCACCGGATTTGTTTATTCATGAATCATGATTGAATCAAAACCCGCATAAAAACAAGGCTGATGGAATAAAAAAGACTGTGCAATGCTATTTCAATGGGGAGTCAAACGTGATTTGATCAAAAAAAAAATGATTTTTTGAATCGGAAAGAATAATTTCTCAAAATAGTTATCCATGAATCAAACGGTGACTGAATCATTCATATTACAAAATGAATCGTGATTGAATCCTTCCAAAAAAAGGTGAATCAATAACCAGTCTGCTTGTTTTAAGGTGAACCTTGGAGATACTTGCTACGTTTCAATGGTTTGGTAGTTGGTTTGTTTTGTATTCAAAGCGCCAGAGTTGTCTCGAAAAATAATTGTGCCCATACTTTGGCAGCGTAAAGGATTTCTGTGTAGCTCTCTAGTCTAGAGCTCAATATGACGTCATCAACCAAATATTAAAACTTAACTTTTTTATTAAATGGAGCACTGTTTGCGAGAAACAAATGTCATACTCGTTTTCGGCAGCAATTACTTCATATTGTGCACCACAAGCGGCGTACATTTGACAACTTTTGGGAAGGTGGGATAGTCCCTTTAAGAAGACATTGAAAGTCATTGCAGACTCAGACTTTGAGAGGAGACCGCTAAAGAATGTATGGATGAGTAATTGTATTCCCCTAGTCTTGTGCGTCTCCTTCCATTTGTATAGCCTTTAACTTTGCACCAGCTGCATTTGTATAGCCATTAACTTTGCACCTGCCACGCGCTGCTGATCGACCCACAGAGCATGCGCCGGGTCGATCATTTATCTACACATCTGTGTTGTCCCATGTCCGTGCGACTCATGGTTGCCGAGATAGATCACCAATCTCAGGTAGGCTTTACAATAAAGATTAACAGTCCGAGTCAATGTTCTTTTTTTCCTTTTTTGATGATGGCTTGTAATTAAGCAATGTCAATAGATAATTTTTAGGATGGATCGGGAAAGTGAGTACTCGCAGTGTGGCCTTGGTGTGTCATGTCAAGCCATCCGTCTTCATCTTACCACTTTTGCAGAGATTATCTTCTTTGGTGTCTGTTTTACAGAGGATTAGCACTGGCCTCCTGTCACATCACATCCACTAATATCATCACGTCCATCATGGTGACCTCTGCCGGGATATATAGGTACCTTTAGCCGATCACCAACGTTGCAGTCCTCAAAGTATAGAATCTGTTCAACAGCGTGCCAACTGGGCTGCAATAGTTTCACAATAGCACACACTTCGCTGTAAACAGTTGATTAACTTTCAGGATCGCTTTGAGGTTGTCAGAAGCAATGCCACGCCAGTCATTAGCTTACTTTGGCTGCCCTTGAACACGGGTGTTACCGACTGAAAGTTATCTCAAAATAAGGACATGACCAGAGACTGCAAATGAAGTCGCTTCGTTCTCCAGTGCCTCCCGTGTTGTATCTCTCCCGGCTCCTCGCCCCCCCCCCCCCCCCCCTCTAGCTGGTGCGTCTTATCGGCGAGAAATGGCCATGTCCGTGTTCTATTGGCTCCCGGCTCCTCAGCTTACCCCCTCCCCCTGTAGCTGGTGCGTCTTATCGGGGAGACATGGCCATGTCCGTGTTCTATTGGCTCCTCGGCTTACCCCCCCCCCCCCCCCTCTAGCTGGTGCGTCTTATCGGGGAGACATGGCCATGTCCGTGTTCTATTGGCTCCTCGGCTTACCCCCCCCCCCCCCCCCCATCTAGCTGGTGCGTCTTATCGGCGAGACATGGCCATGTCCGTGTTCTATTGGCTCCCGGCTCCTCAGCTTACCCCCCCCCCCCTCCCCCCTCTAGCTGGTGCGTCTTATCGGGGAGACATGGCCATGTCCGTGTTCTATTGGCTCCCGGCTCCTCAGCTTACCCCCTCCCCCCTCTAGCTGGTGCGTCTTATCGGGGAGACATGGCCATGTCCGTGTTCTATTGGCTCCCGGCTCCTCAGCTTACCCCCTCCCCCCTCTAGCTGGTGCGTCTTATCGGGGAGACATGACACTGGCTCCCGGCTCCTCGGCCTCCGAGCCGTCTTTGCCGTCTATCAGTCTCATAACACGTCTCAGGACTATCCGAACCGGGCTGGCATCACGTCCGTCTCGTCGGTGAGGGCCCTCTACAGCGGCGGGCGTGACCTCCCCTCCCAACTCCGACGGGGGGGGGGGGGCAGCTCAGACGTTCGCCGTTCCGGGGCCGCCGTTCCGGGGCGCACGTACGCACGAACAATGGTGGCCTTCGGTAATCAAATGCTTTGAATCAGCTGGATTGCAAATGCGGTGCGACAAGTTCGTGCAGAACAAGCTATTGTCTGGTGACTGAAATACATATGTAAGGAAAACTGCAGGGCGTCATGCTTTGATTGGATAGGAACTACGGCTTCAACAATCAACGGTGGATCTAGTCAGCCAATCGAGCCAGAGCCTCCAAAATGACTGGAATGGGCCGCAAATTGACCATTCCTAATTAAAAACCAACTGTTTTCACAAAATCCACGTTTATACTTAACAAAATGAGACGAAATATAATGTTACGTATTGCTCAACTTACCCATGGTGGTGACAATTTGATCTAACTCGTGGGGCAGGTTTAACACATTGGGCATGCAGAGCGCGAAGAGATCGAGGAAATTCCAGGTTGATTACTCTTATTCCTTAGATATACATCCATACATTGGCATCGCCATGATTTTTACGTTGGGGGGGGGGGGGCAAATATGTGTGGCAGACGTTAACACTCGCAACAACACGGGACGGGTATCCTCCCCTTAGGTTTTTCGGAAATACCGGAAAGCGACGGAATTTCGCTTTAATTTATGTTTATGTTAACTTATGTTTTATTTTTCATGTCTTTTTCGTATAATTTGCCCGCGCATCGCTAGCTCTTTTAGCTTTCGAGTTTAAAACTGTTTTGTAAGGACAACACAACAGACCCCCGTCAAAAATACAATAAATGTCCCGAAATGTGACCTTTGGTGACGACTGGTGACCTCGATATTGACCAGACCTAAACATTAACTAAAATGCTATATACCTATATAAATAGTAAAGCATATAGGTACATATCCGCAGATTAAGACTCCTTATATTTTTTCCCACATACACATACAGCATACAGCATTGAGTTTATGCGATTTGGAAAGAGACGTCAATTTTATTTTTCAAAATATATCGATTCAATAGTTGATTTTGCAAGGAATACTTAATTTTGATAACTGCAACCTGAAAGGATAATTGCATCATGATAGGGTGCTTTGGGCAATGGCTCAACAGACCCCAAAACAAAAACAACACAACAGACCCCGGCAAAAATACCATCTTACGCCACCCGTGACCGTATTCGGATAATCGCGCACGTGGCGAAAACCCGGCAGCTTTTTGCAGATACCGACTCCCTTACCTGTATGCCCATATATGGCTACAGTACCGCAAAACAAGACGAGTTTTGTGCCTTTATTAACACAGAACTAGTACGCATTTATATATTTTCTTAAACTTGATTCCAAGTATACAAACATTGTTTGTTCAGCAGCTCACTACCATATGTTTCGATGGCAGCAGCGATCGAAATGAAATGTAATGTATTGCTGTCGACTGACAGGAACGATTGACATTATAGAAGCGGATACATCGGCGTAGGCCATCTTTCCCCACAGGCTTGTCTTACTTTCACCTACTCTAAATAAGAAAATTGACTGAATAAAATTGGGAACCGGCCAAATATTGATGGGGATCACTGTATGCATACAAATGGTTGTTCGCCTGGTATTGAATGGTTTTGAATACAATTGACAACGTGTCTTCTTACAGATATAATCCCATGGCGTGAGTTTGGCCATTAGTCCGAAAGCGATCGAGGTAGCATAGGCTATGGGCCCAATTCTCTCCGGAGTCCTCTGGTCCAACCAACCCCGATGACTGGTGTCTCTATTTTAAAATCAAGTCACAACATTCATAGTTGAACCTTGCCGAGAAAGAAAAGCACTTAGATACACACAAACACATTTTTAGCAATACAAATTGCACCTGCCTCGAAACGCAGAGTCTTCGTGGGAAAGAAGATAGGATAATGGGCATGCGAAACAGTGATTTCTGAAAAATATCTGTGAACATTAATGAAATATCTCCCCTGTCCCAACCATGGGCGTCGCCACCCGAGGGGCCAGGGGTCAGCCCCCTAGGTCGCTCCGGACCCCAATATTGGCAGGATTGTAATATTAACCTTATGGGAGTGTGTGTGGGGGGGGGGGGGGGGGGAGCAGCCACCTGATTTCCCCCTCCCCTCCCCACCACCACTCCAAATTGTGTGGCGACGTTCCTGGTCTAACAACCACCGATCTCCCCTACTCTGCAGTTAAAAATGAGCAATTGTTCAAAGGATATTTAAATTAATTATATTTCGGAAATAATTTAAAGATACTTATTTTGGCTGAGAATACTAAAACTTAGGAATATCATATAATGTATAATTTGATTTTGTATTTTATTTATCACCAGGTAAGTATATTTTATTTTAATGTAATACCTATCAAGCGAAAAATGACACATGGAAGTACTGAAATCAGGGTGGGCAAAGTTTATTGACTGCGGGGGCAAAACGGCTCACTGGGGTGTGGGGGGTTGGGGCATTCCCCCCCCCCCCCCCCCTCAGTTAACACGTTAAAATAGGCACTGAGGAAAAGTCAGCTGATACATATCTAAATAAACATTCAAATATTTATGTATCTTTATGTATGTAATGTAATCTATGCGGAATTTGAATCTGTTTGGACTTATCCAAATCCTGCACATGCGAATCCTCAGCTCCAGTGGCGGAAGATCCCCGGATGCCTCGCTTCCCGCCGCATCAGTGTTGTGGTAGGGGCGACGATTCCTAGGCGTGATCGAGTTGCCAGGCGGCCTCCGTGCCAGTCGGCCGCCGCCGATAGCGAATTACACGGAATCGCCGCCCGGCCCGGCAAATGTTTGCCTCCTTGTGAAGGTTTCGACACCGGCGCCGGCGTTCTGCCGTGTCGTCGTGCAAAGACGATGGAGGCGATAGCCGCCGACGAGAAAGGCGATGGCGGCACAGACGTTCGAGTTTCGGTGGTGTCGGCTTATTTTTTGTTGGCGGTTTGTCATTAGCAGCAGACGGAAATGTGTCTGACGTTTTGTGAAGCCCGATGCGTCGGCCCGTCGTCAGCTGATTCGGCGAACCGCTGCGTCACTTTGGCCGACGATGCCCGCCGGCGCGTCACTTTGGCCGCCGGTGCGTCAGTTTGGCGCCCGGCCCGGTATGTCGGATGTAGCAGCTGGCGGAGTCTGTACGAGTACTCAGAAGTATTCTGAGTTCAGTGGGCTCCGACTGGACTGACATTTTTCCGAGTTCCAAAAGCCTGCCATGTCCCGGAACCCCAAGACAAGAGTCTTCTCCGCTGTGGAGTAGTATTGCGAATGGAAATAGCCCGCAATTTTCCAGAATTGAAATATCTTACATTTCATTTAACTTTGAAATAAGAATACCTCATCATTTCAGAGATTTTATCAAGCGAATAAGATATGCAGATGACAGTCGTCTCATTTTACCAATTAGATTGCCAGCGATGGTAAAATGATTTTTGAGTATCTGTCAACATATAGGCCATTTGGCTGATAAGCTAAAATGTGCAATGAGCCGAATCCTGCCTTTGGCTGCAGCTTATATTCATTTTGCATATGGGCTATGAGTCGAATTATGCCAGTTACTGCGACTGTATCCTGTACTTCGATTGTATACTGTTACTGCGACTGTATTCACTGGGTGACATCGCAGTTTGATTCATCTCCCACAGTCCCGCTGTTTGAGCGCCTGAAGTGACGCGGCTTGATCAGCTCACCGGGGCCCGCATTTCCACGCAGTCCCGCTGTTTGAGCGCCTGAAGTGACGCGGCTTGATCAGCTCACCGGGGCCCGCATTTCCACGCAGTCCCGCTGTTTGAGCGCCTGAAGTGACGCGGCTTGATCAGCTCACCGGGGCCCGCATTTCCACGCAGTCCCGCTGTTTGAGCGCCTGAAGTGACGCGGCTTGATCAGCTCACCGGGGCCCGCATTTCCACGCAGTCCCGCTGTTTGAGCGCCTGAAGTGACGCAGCTTGATCAGCTCACCGGGGCCCGCATTTCCACGCAGTCCCGCTGTTTGAGCGCCTGAAGTGACGCGGCTTGATCAGCTCACCGGGGCCCGCATTTCCACGCAGTCCCGCTGTTTGAGCGCCTGAAGTGACGCAGCTTGATCAGCTCACCGGGGCCCGCATTTCCACGCAGTCCCGCTGTTTGAGCGCCTGAAGTGACGCGGCTTGATCAGCTCACCGGGGCCCGCATTTCCACGCAGTCCCGCTGTTTGAGCGCCTGAAGTGACGCGGCTTGATCAGCTCACCGGGGCCCGCATTTCCACGCAGTCATGGCGTATTGCAACATTCCCGGAATAGCAGGCCGGTTATTCAGGGAGTGTTAAGCTATTCTGGGATTATTCCCCCTGCCATTAACAAGTTTGCATGGAGTGGGAGTAAGTTTCTTCGGTCAGGAATGTTTGCCTGGGTAATCTGGAATATCAGAGGCCGAGCTCGGCACGATGATTGAGCACCATTTTCCGGAAAGTGAAAGCATTCGTCATTCACCGGTCTATTTTAGAGGCGTTGAGCCTAGCACTCCTTGATACAAGAACGTACACTGTTCACAAAGACAATCAACGAAATCGTGTAAAATAAATATTTAACCTGCTTTGTAACAGTTTCCAAAAATAGATACACTTATGACTGAAATACCGACTACTTCAATCGCGTAGCTTCCATTGAATACACTATTATGAAGCAGTTATATAACAAGATACGGATGCCGTGCCCAAGCAAAACTTGTCGACCATTATTCCACCGTCACACCCCATACCGTAATTGCAGTGCTTGGGGGGGAGGGGAGTTTTCAGGACAAAAGTTTGCCTCGTTATAGGATTTCTACCCGCTCTGTTCACTGGCGTTGTTTGTCTTTGTTGGCGATTTCTTCTACCAGCTGAAATTGTCTCCCCCACAGGAAAAAAAAACAGATTCGAACCTCTTTTGCGAGTGACTACATGGCCAAGCACCTTACTCATGAGTAAAAAGTTGATTCAGAATCTGAAGTATCAAAGCCATTGCGAAGGCGATTTTGGGATATATCGTCATTCACTTAATATTGTTGGCGAAAATGTTGGTATATATATATATATATATCCGCTTAATATTGTTGGTGAAAATTTTGGGATATATCGTTATCCGTTTAATATTGTTGGCGAAAAATGGGATGTGTTAGAAGCTGATGTTTTCATACAAAAATAGCTATCAACTGTCAGTTGTCACCTCCATTACATTATTTAACTATTTAACCAAACTATGGCTATTCGTTCGTTCAGTGCTTCCCAAATTTTCATTTTCGTATTTGCATCGTCTTCAAATGAATCTTAGCTACCAACACGTAACTCCTGCCGACGTGGTGTCTGGATCCGTTTGTCCACGTGTGACGTGTGATGTGACGTATTGTGACGCAACACATATGAGCGAATCAGTCAGCGCACTACCCCTGTCTCGGTGGGCGACGTCAGGCTGAGGTGACTGATTCGGTTTGCTGCAGGGGTGTGGAGTGCCTTTGTTGTGAACTCGCTATCCAGAATCAAGTACAAAGCGGAGGCAACGTCGCAAAAACGCAGTCAGCGAGGCGGACATTTAAACAAAATGTCGGCAATTAATATGCCTGGTGACGGATGGGTCCTCAGCATGGCGTCAACTTTGACTCGTGCTTGTGTCGCCAGTTTTGGCTGTCGGCTGTATATTACCAAGTGAACTTGATGGCTAGTGTAAAATGACACTGCTCCTCATGCTTTTCGAAGGCGCCTTATCCTTCCGCTTCTCCAGAAGTAGCCGTTCGTATTGGCAGCACAAGCAGCTTGTTTTGAACCAGAGAGGTGCGAAACGTGGACCTGATAATTCCATCCCTGTGATCCTGCCGCGAACATGCCGCGGAATCCGGTATGTTCCGTGGCATGTTTCCTCCGCTTTGAATTCGTGGTAGACGAGACTACAATTGATTTGCACGACGTGCGACGGAACTACTGCAGGTGCCGGCATCCGCATCTTGTGCTCGAGCCCGGCATCCGCATCTTGTGCTCGAGCCCGGCATCCGCATCTTGTGCTCGAGCCCGGCATCTTGTGCTCGAGCCCGGTATTCGCATCTTGTGCTCGACCCCGGCATCCGCATCTTGCGCTCGAGCCCGGTATCTTGTGCTCGAGCCCGGTATCTTGTGCTCGAGCCTGGTCGTGCGACGGAACTACTGCAGGTGCCGGCATCCGCATCTTGTGCTCGAGCCCGGCATCTTGTGCTCGAGCCCGGTATTCGCATCTTGTGCTCGACCCCGGCATCCGCATCTTGTGCTCGACCCCGGCATCCGCATCTTGTGCTCGAGCCCGGCATCTTGTGCTCGAGCCCGGTATTCGCATCTTGTGCTCGACCCCGGCATCCGCATCTTGTGCTCGACCCCGGCATCCGCATCTTGTGCTCGACCCCGGTATCCGCATCTTGTGCTCGAGCCCGGTATCTGCATCTTGTGCTCGGCCCCGGCATCTGCATCTTGTGCTCGAGTCCGGTATCCGCATCTTGTGCTCGACCCCGGCATCCGCATCTTGTGCTCGAGCCCGGCATCCGCATCTTGTGCTCGACCCGGGCATCCGCATCTTGTGCTCGACCCCGGCATCCGCATCTTGTGCTCGAGCCCGGTGTCTGCTGCACTCGTGCAATGTTGTCGACAGCCGACTTGTCGTTGCCAGCAAGCTGCTGAGCTGCCTCGCTCCAAGCTTCCGAGCTTCTAAGCTACTGAGCTGCTGCAGAGCTTCCGAACTATAGAGCTGGTGAGCTTCTGCGGGAAGATGGCACCGGAATGCGGCAGCTCAGCCGAGCTGCGGCAGCCCAGCAGCTGCCCGGCTGCGGTGGTGTGGACGTGCCGTCGGTCGGAATCCCGTGCTGCTGTGCTGACTCGTGCTGGGATGGTGGGAGACGGCGGACCTTTGCGGCAGCCCAGCAGCTGCCCGGCTGCGGTGGTGTGGACGTGCCGTCGGTCGGAATCCCGTGCTGCCGTGCTGACTCGTGCTGGGATGGTGGGAGACAGGCAGCTGCCCGGCTGCGGTGGTGTGGACGTGCCGTCGGTCGGAATCCCGTGCTGCCGTGCTGACTCGTGCTGGGATGGTGGGAGACAGGCGGACCTTTGGCTGCGGTGGTGTGGACGTGCCGTCGGTCGGAATCCCGTGCTGCTGTGCTGACTCGTGCTGGGATGGTGGGAGACAGGCGGACCTTTGGCTCGAGCTGCGGCAGCTCAGCCGAGCTGCGGCAGCCCAGCAGCTGCCCGGCTGCGGTGGTGTGGACGTGCCGTCGGTCGGAATCCCGTGCTGCTGTGCTGACTCGTGCTGGGATGGTGGGAGACAGGCGGACCTTTGGCTCGAGCTGCGGCAGCTCAGCCGAGCTGCGGCAGCCCAGCAGCTGCCCGGCTGCGGTGGTGTGGACGTGCCGTCGGTCGGAATCCCGTGCTGCTGTGCTGACTCGTGCTGGGATGGTGGGAGACAGGCGGACCTTTGGCTGCGGTGGTGTGGACGTGCCGTCGGTCGGAATCCCGTGCTGCCGTGCTGACTCGTGCTGGGATGGTGGGAGACAGGCAGCTGCCCGGCTGCGGTGGTGTGGACGTGCCGTCGGTCGGAATCCCGTGCTGCCGTGCTGACTCGTGCTGGGATGGTGGGAGACAGGCGGACCTTTGGCTGCGGTGGTGTGGACGTGCCGTCGGTCGGAATCCCGTGCTGCCGTGCTGACTCGTGCTGGGATGGTGGGAGACAGGCGGACCTTTGGCTGCGGTGGTGTGGACGTGCCGTCGGTCGGAATCTCGTGCTGCCGTGCTGACTCGTGCTGGGATGGTGGGAGACAGCAGCTGCCCGGCTGCGGTGGTGTGGACGTGCCGTCGGTCGGAATCCCGTGCTGCTGTGCTGACTCGTGCTGGGATGGTGGGAGACAGGCGGACCTTTGGCTGCGGTGGTGTGGACGTGCCGTCGGTCGGAATCCCGTGCTGCTGTGCTGACTCGTGCTGGGATGGTGGGAGACAGGCAGCCCAGCAGCTGCCCGGCTGCGGTGGTGTGGACGTGCCGTCGGTCGGAATCCCGTGCTGCCGTGCTGACTCGTGCTGGGATGGTGGGAGACAGGCGGACCTTTGGCTCGTTGAAGCTCGGTGACATGCTACGGCAACAGAATAGACGAAAATTAAATGGCATGTCAAAAATGGGGAAATTCTGAATTGATATCATGTGAAAAATGAGCGTATGGTAGTTTGTTAGCGCGAAATGCTTCCGAATTGAATTAAATATAATTGTTTTTTTCTGGGAAGAAAGTATGGAGGTCTGTTGGGTGCTGTTTCGTGTCATGAGCTCAAAACTTCCCTGCATTTCGCCGCACTTTTTTCCATTGTATCGCCTGACTGGTGAATGTGTACCCCGTGCCCATTGTACCCCGTGCCCTGGGAGCTTCCGGGAGTATTAACCAGCTCTCATCAGGCCTGGGAGCGGGGCTGAGCACGGGACATCGCCTCCAGAGGCGTTCACCAGCTCTGCTGGCGGTCGCCGCCGCCGGCCTGTTTCGGTCGGTCGGTGGCGGCAGGGACGGATTAATTCACGTTGTCGCGGTCGGCATGCCCGGTTAGTACAATCGGCCCGCCGCGCTGGTTACCTGGGCATGACATGCCGGCCCTGTGGCCCCGGCCCCGGCTCCAACCCACTGAACTCTATAACAACTGGCAGGGACAAGGGTGCCTGAGAGCGGTCGCGGCCGGCCGCCACGCTGGAACGCCGGGCCGGGCGAGAGGTGGTGAGGAGTATGAATGGAGGGGTCGAACGCGTTTTATTAAACCTGGCATTATAAGCTTCATGCTTGTAAATATGAATACATGTTGGGTGGATATTGGACGAATTGTATTGTGCTTTACAGCTGTATAATTTTTATCGATTTTCTATTTATTTTATCGACATAGTGCATACTCCGGGCCGATCATTTCTCTACACATCTGTTGTTTGCCCCATGTCTGTGCGACTCGTGGTTGCCGAGATACTGGTCCAGGATTGCAACCCCCAACAGCCCCGCTGTGTTAATCCGCGTTCGGTTCGGCGATCCAACATGGCGGCCAGGCGCAACAGCCCGCGCCATACCCGGCTGCGTGGGCCGCCACCCTCTGCTCCAACCCCGGCGGCCCGGCGGCCCGGCGGCCCGGCGGCCGTGGCGTGCGGGCAGTGTTTGCCCCGGCGGCGTAGTTGGCTGCCGTTCCAGCTGACTCGGCTGAAGGATTACCTGCGCCGGGTCGTGACGGCCCTCGTTTGACGGAACGGAAGGCGGCTTGTTCAGATCTGGGGGGAATTATGCCGCGCGCGATTCGGCTGCAGTTATATTTTGTATTCATGTCATGTTTTTGTTCCATTCCATTTGCTTATCTGAAGTTAGCGCCCATTGAGTTTATGTCCGAAACAACTTTGTGCAAGGGAAAGGCGTGATACTTGATCTTATAATTTACTTTCACCAGCACGGTAGTAAAAGTTCTTGTATTTAGACACGTCACACTTCAAAAGGCCACCGAACTAAAATGTATAGTTTCATGCAGCATTAGACATGCCATGCTGTTCTGTCTGTTGTCTACTCGCTGCCAATCCCTTTCCCTGGAAGTGGAACTGTTAGCGCTGAGTATGGGCGCTGAATATGGTGCGGTATGGTTGGAGTTCACTCGCAAACGTATTGACTATCCGTTCAAGAGCTCTTGTTCGGGTCTCGAGAGAGCGGGTGGCTCGGGTAGGCGGCACGGCGCCATGTATCGAACGAAGTCATGTTCCGCTATCAGCTTATCGTGTTGTACCCAACTATCGGAATGAACTCTCCTAACTTTTATTATATCCCGGCATCGCGTCCGTCAGTCAGCCGCGTCACTCGTAAGCCGCCTTCCGACCGACGACCACGTGCCGTTTCGGGAATCGCTTTGTAGCGGTGCCGTGTATGGCATTCCTAGTATGGCATGGTTCCGTGTATGGCACTCGGCTGGTCCGCAGCTGAGGATTATCGGGGTGTCTGTGTTGGCCACGGAGCTCGTTTGGAGGGCAGTAGCGCTCTGAACGGCTCGTGAATGGCCTGTGGTGTAGTGTAGTCGACATGGACTTGCCTCAGGTCAGGCCCATGTGAACGCTAATGACGTGTCCGGTATGTGCGATAGTGGTCCGCTGTGTCACAGCCGTGGGCGTCCTCACAGTGGCCGGGTACTGATTAGCTGCTGTCCGTGTGTGTGGGTGTGGGTGTGTGGGTGTGGGTGTGTGGGTGTGTGGGTGTGTGGGTGTGTGGGTGTGGGTGTGGGTGTGGGTGTGGGTGTGGGTGTAGGTGTGGGTGTGGGTGTGGGTGTGTGGGTGCGTGTGTGTGTGTGGGGGGGGGGGGGGGGCGACGGTATGGTTTGATGGCTGGTGATGTATGGGACACGGCAACCCATAGTGTTGTGGTCGACTCAACTCTGACTCATTCAGGTCGACTCAACTCTGACTCATTCCCACGTGACTAGATTCCCACTCATATGGGTCGAGTCGACTGAACCCTGACTCAATTTTTCTTTACTCCAACAAAGCTCCGAGTCATATTGAGGTATTTAATGGTCGACTTTTGAAAACATTGAATATTTCGTGCTTGAATTTAGGGAAACTCGATAATAGAAAGTACTTATTCTGAATTTGACTTCACCAACCAGAGCAGCAGCGATGGTGGCGTTGCACAGGTTCTGTTACTGATCCGACGGCAGTCTACAGACCCACTCCTAGCTCGACCCCGTGCAGCCAACTTCCTTGTAAGACCCAGCACGCTTAGTCCAGTACCAGATAGCGGTTTCAGCGCCCGAGAGACGCCCCCCCCCCCCCCCCCCCCCCAGCCCCACTGCGCCCCACCCCGGAACTATGTGGAGCGGAACCGTTGCTTGGTCGTGCTGGCTAGCGCTCGCGGCCGGTACGGCGCTGGGTCGGTGACCGCCGGATCTCTTCAGGGTGCTCTCCATCGCAGCTTCACTGCTGGCGCTGGGCCTGGGAACACCGCCGGATCACTCCAGGGTGCTCTCCACCGCAGCTTCACTGCTGGCGCCGGGCCTGGGCACACCGCCGGATCGCTCCAGGGTGCTCTTCATCGCAGCTTTACTGCTGGCGCCGGGCCTGGGCACACCGCCGGATCGCTCCAGGGGTGCTCTCCACTACAGCTTCACTCTTGGCGCCGGGCCTGGGAGAGAATGCTACCAACTCGCTTATCGAAATCCACTTACGCTGTTGCCAGCTCGCTTATCGAAACTCACTTACGCCGCGGCGACTCCCGCTGCCGAAGCAGACGCGGTTTTTCTCGTAGAATTGCGCACGTAGAATCTAGCAGCGTTACGAATTGTGCTGCTGTGTGAAACGAAATCATGCACACTGACCTATGGCTCTCGCAAAGTCTCGGAAAAGTCTTCCACTGTACGTTTCTGCATAGTGTTGAATAAAATTTGCATAACTTACGAACTTTAAAGAACTTCTGTCTCCGGGATCGCTGTCGGCCACCACTGACGCGTTGGAGGAGGAAAGCAACTTTAATCCTGCCCGAACACCCACTGGTGGCTGACGGCTTCGGCAGCTGAAAACAATGCATTTCGTCAGTCGTGAGTCGTGATTTGGCTTGCTCTGGCCGGCGGCGTGTGATAGCGGTCATTATGCTGTCTGTGTCTCATGCTCTACTGACGAGCCTGAACAGCGCTGAGCTCCAGCCGGATCAGGTCAGGCTGCTTCCTGCTTTTTAGACGGTGCTTCAGCGTCCTTTTGTCTCTGCTGCGTCTCCCTGAGCCTTAGAAACAGTACACTGTGGCGCAAAAGTAAAAACACGGAAATGACGCTGACTAAAAAGCGACGCTAATGTGGGCGTTAAAGCCTTTCTATCGTTAGTGATTTTTTTTTGTACAGCCGCAGGGACATTTCTGTGGCTGGGTGTGTTGGGTTGCGGTATCGGCCACAGCCAGCCTTGCCGACTCAGACCGACCGATGGCGGTGCCCACCAACTGCACAGTAACTGGACGATGGTGGCGCTCTGAGACACAGCGATGACGCTCTGAGACACAGCGATGGCGCTCTGAGACACAGCGATGGCGCTCTGAGACACACGATGGCGCTCTGAGACACAGCGATGGCGCTCTGAGACACAGGGTTGGCGCTCTGAGACACAGCGATGGCACTCTGAGACACAGCGATGGCGCCCTGAGACAGCGATGGCGCTCTGAGACAACGATGGCGCTCTGAGACACAGCGATGGCGCTCTGAGACACAGCGATGGCGCTCTGAGAGACAGCGATGGCACTCTGAGACACAGCGATGGCGCCCTGATACAGCGATGGCGCTCTGAGACAACGATGGCGCTCTGAGACACAGCGATGGCGCTCTGAGACACAGCGATGGCGCTCTGAGAGACAGCGATGTGTCACCGGGTGCAGGGATGAGTCAGGTGGGAATGTCGGGAGGCGGGCCGCGGGCCGCCCCGTCCGACTGGTGGCCGGGTGACACGGCGGTGACACGGCGGTGACACGGCGGTGACACGGCACAGTGATGCCAAGGCGGCGGCAGTGTGACTCACTCCGCCTCATGGGCCGTCACGTAGTGCACACAGCTCACCGCTCAGCGCTCACAATAGGCCAGCAGGTGTGTGGCGAATGCCGTCCAGTTTCCCGGGTAAAATGCACAGCGTCGTCCAAGTCACCTGTTGACCTGGAGGTCGTGACTGTGGGAGACTAATTGGAGAAAGGGATACGCCACCCGCCAAATATAGCACCGCCTCGATGACGGTTGGGGCAGTGACAAAGTCAGTTCGGGAAGCTGAGTGACGGGCGCCAAGCGGTCGTCGAGCGGGCGCCGCGGCACTGGCCGGCTTCAGCTGGCCGGATCTCGGGCGCACGTCGGCCCCGTCGATTGGATGGAATTGATGGTCGTGTCCGGGCGGACGGCGGCGAACCGCGCCGCGTCCGCCTCTGTCGCGCCACGACTGCCACGCCGCGCCGTCAGCGCTGCCGGCCAGACCGGCTGACATGGGTCAGCCTCGCGGCGGAGAGTTGGCAGCTGGCCAGCGCACAGTGGTGCATTTTCCGATTTAGCCCGCATAAAGTCCGGAGGCATGTTTTTCGGAATCTCAATTTTGTCTTGCCGATACCAATTGGAAATTGTCTGTATTTTTCGAAAATGTTTTATCGATTTGAAAGCTTTATGACACTGAAACTTGCTGTCAAAGTGGCGTCTTCCGCACAGAGCCAGTGAGCTGGCATAATGTGTGATGTTATAAAACATTAAACATACGGGACAATCGGAACCCGTCAGCTCAAATAAGTTGTATAACACCGAGTAGAGGCTTCATTGAATCTATTTCAGGGTTAATAACTTCCCGGATTACGAAGGTCCGGTTTTGTCGACTTCTTATATCACTTATAAATTTCGTTGGATTTTTTGCATTTTGAAGTAAAAAATCAACAATGAAGGTAAAGCTAGGGAGAGATGAAACCTATACAGCCGTAAAAAGGACCTCGAGTTGCTTCGGATACAATGCGTTGCTCCTGCAACCTTGCTCGTTATAGACGCTCAAATATGGCAAATTTGGAAAAATAGTTGCATACATGGTGGTGCCGTTAGTGCCGTATTTGGCACCAAAGCAATACATTGCTTTGCACCTGCCACCATGATTTCTACTATTACAGAATTGCAATGATGTAATGATTTAACGCAATTTTTGTTTTTGTAATTGTAATTATAATGTGTAATTGTAATTTTGATGTAATTTTTAACGCAAAACGTGCTAAAAAAAATACCCAGGGTACGTTTTGGGTGTCGTAAGCGCCCCCGGTGAATTTATGCGGAAGGGAAAATTTCAGGCTCATATGGCCTATGGTCTATAAACAAAATGCCACGAGTTTTCAAAATTATCATTGCTTAGGGGCATTTTTTAACAATAAACCCGTTTTCAGTGTCCAAAAGTACCCCAGGGTATGT
Source organism: Chirona hameri (assembly GCA_036785665.1). Classification (NCBI taxonomy): domain Eukaryota; kingdom Metazoa; phylum Arthropoda; class Thecostraca; order Balanomorpha; family Balanidae; genus Chirona; species Chirona hameri. The sequence continues at coordinate 139,719 of JAXIVJ010000847.1, forward strand.
TTTGGGTGCCGTAAGCGACCTACACTAATTTGTGCGCGCTAAATCGGAAAATTCACCACTGTGCAGCGAGCCGAAGTCGGAACACGTTCCGGGTAGGTCCTGTTTCTTTATCGCTCCATTCTTCTGGTGCCAGTTATTCCTATTGTGAGTCTACGGATGGCGTTGGTTTTCTGGCATTAGATTGCGCTCGTGGTATTTAAGCATTGTTATATAACTATGTCGTTAAATTGTGATGTTGTTTAACTTCTGATGAATGTTTATGGTACACAATATGTATGTCTGCCGAAATGTCACGGCACATGATTCCACCGTGCGTGTAACTTACGAGCGCCGGTTAACAGTCACCTTGCCTTTCCCAGCGTCCTTCGCCTTGTTTTTGCGCTGAACTTCGCAAAACACCCGTTACAAATGGATGGCATTTCTCAAGTATAAATCGCGGAAGTGTTTCGCTGGCAGTTCCGTCATGCTGGTGGTTTGGCAGTGCGTGCCTGACCCAGAAGCCGTGAATCAGGGCCCGCCGACCCGGCCGAGGTGGGCGGCGTGCCAAACAGGCCGCTGGCTCAGCTGGTGGCTCCGACGGCTCTGCCTGAGACGATGGTCGGCCACGGGGGGTGGTGGGCTCAGCTGGCCCGGTGCACAGGCTACAGGAGGAAAGGGAACAAGGATATATTGCTACGGGTGATCTGAAACATTTGAATCCCAGCATTGAGCTATGAAAATCAGCATACGTAGGGATTTTGAGTGCCTGATATCCGATATTTATTATATTATTCATATATTATTGACATTTAAGTGCGAGTTCCTACAGGATGCCGTCTTTCAAAAAGAATGTTCCGAGGTATGTTGTCTTCCAAGGTTATATTCAAATCTTCCCTGATATTTTTAGGTACTTATCTTGCGATTTTCTTCCTGGCTTGACACGCCACGACTGGGGCGCTGTCCGCCTGTCACAGAACTGCGACAGGCGTTCCACTTATATCTCCGGAGCTCTGTGCCTGCTCCCGCCGACAGCCGCTCTCCCCTCCCTGCCCCATTTCCACCCCAACTCAGCCCGGCCCGTCTCAGCCGACTGCCAGGTCCCAGCGCCGGGCGGTCGGTACAAAAAACGTCTTCCCGCCAAGCGTCTGGCCGGCGCGCTGCACCGCAGCTCAGCGAGCTCCGACTGGACAGGTGTCGGCCCGTCCAGTGGCTCGCCGCACGCACTGCCCTCGTGACCTGCTGCGCGGCCGCCGTGCCGTCACCTCGCTCCGGACTGCCACACCGGCCCGCTGTGAGCGCGGCGAGCGCGGCGGATCTGTCGATCGGCGTGCCGCGGAATAGCGAGTAGCAGCGGGCGGCGTGGCCGGGCGCCCGTCATGATCGCGAGCACGCGCAGTCAGCCGGTCGCGGCCGCGCGGTGCGAGAGCGCAGGGCCGGCCACGCGAAACGCGCCGTCATCGGCGGCGGCGGCCGAGCGGGCGCCAGGCGTGCAGCGCCGAGAGAGGAGAGCTGCGGCGGTGGCGGCGCGGCCGACCTGTTGTGCGCAGCGGCCCGTCGGCGCCGGCGCCCCGCCCCGGCGGCGGCGGCGCGGCGGCGCGGCGGCGGCTACCTGTGGCAGTGACCGGCGCGGCGGCACCTCCGACGCACGAGCGGTGCGGCAGCGCACGAGTGATGGCCGTCGGCCGGCCGCCCCTGTGACCCGCCGTGACGACGCGTGACGACTGTGACCCCGTGACCCCGTGACCCCGTGACGTCCGCGACGTCCGCGCGTGACGCCGTGACGCGTGGCGAGATGGACGCAACAGCGACGGCGACGCCGGCGGCCGGGAAGGCTCCACAGCAGACGGGTAATGCGCCGCAGCTGGGCCACGCTGGGCTGCTGGATCTTTGTTTACCGGAGCACTGAGCACTGAGCACTGAGCAGTGAGCAGGGCTGCTGCTGGGATAATACAGACCACAGGCAAAGGCGACTAAGCGGGTGTATCGGGAATCGCTCCAGTAGCCTGTGGCGCCAGAGATTGGCATTAGCAGCGCCGGAGTGGGGCATTAGCATGACATCTCCGATAACTACAACGTGTATTATGTCCAAAGTGCATCATGGTTTGAGCGGCAATTGCAACATATTTATGTCCTAATTTTTGGACTGGTCGCTATTTATTTTGACAATGCCGTATATTATGTGCCAACTTTTCTTACCGGAATCTTCCAGTGGTCATATTTGTTTTGTATAAAGCTGTGGTGTAGTATAATGCCGCGCCAGCATTAATATTACATTACCCATATTTAAGTGCGAGTTCCTACCACCCATATCCCTTCCTCCACTGACACGGCAGTGATGGGACGGGACGGGCGCGGCGCCTGCCGCCGTCAGTCAGTCAGTCAGTCCGGCAGGGTCACGGAGGTCGCACGTGCTGCTCGTCACGGCCCGACCGAGCCCGACCGAGCTGCAATTTGTCATCATATCCTGTCGACGGAGCATTTGCGTCCTGTCACTTGTCACGGTCATGGTGATTTGTCTGCAACTATCGGTGGCCGGCGGACTATCCAATCGGCGGCATGCCAGAGGTTTTTTTCTTCTCGGATTTTGGCAAACAAATTAAGTAAGCACACAAATGTGTCCAGATGTTTGTTGTGCATCAGTCGGTCAGTTGGAATAAATCATATGAAAAGCGAGGCGATATTGTATCGATGTTTCGATGTTCTCGTTGCAAGCGACCTTGTGAAACTATGGAGACCTTGGAGAAAATTATGACCGCGACGAAGCGAAGTATTCATAACGTGCGCTCTGTTTGACAGTTACTCGATCCGATCTACATAATCCCGAGAGTATTTCCTTAAATCGGAAAATTATATAAATGGCCGTGCTGGCCACGGTCTGCTGCTTATCCCACTGCTGCACCGGACCAAAACGTGTAGCACCCAGTTCCCACATCCATTTATTGGATGGTAGCAGGTAACGCCCACGGCTGCGTTGGACCTTCCTGTCGTTGGACGTGTGTGGGAGACGGCGCGACCTCGGTGCTAACGCGCCTCGAAATTTGGCATAGCTGTTTGGGCATAAATTACCCACACGGTGTGATTTTTTTTTACCTCGGGTCATCTCAGGTCAGCTCACCAGGTCAAGTCAAGTGACCCAACCTCCAAAATGTTTGCGGTCGTCCCACAGCCAAAGTGATTGACCAAACGGTTTGCAACTCGCAGGGTGTCAGCAGGTGATACGTACCTACAATTCGTTTATCTCGATTTTTTATATATCGGTGACCTAAGGTCAAGTCGATTTCGTGACGTCCCCATTATAAGTCAATGAGGAAAAAAAGAAAACACGTATAAATGTATAGGAAATGGCTACATTGGACCATTTTCACCAGATCCACCACTTTTGTACCAAATGCAAAGCCCTATGTCACATTTGTGTTCTTTGACCTCTACGAGGTCAACTGAGGTGACCCCCCAGGTCACGTATGATTTTTCTTCAATAACTCTTTACCTTTACCAAATCAAGGTAGAGAAATGGGGTTTTCACGATCGTGCGTCTATCAAAAGTTATTACTTAAAAACAATTCGGCAATTATTAGAATGTTTCAAATTAAATGGCTTTTGCTGACCTAACTATTAACCTTAGGTCAATTATGATGGAGCCTTAGCGACAGCAACAAAATCAATTATCTTTCGAACGTTTTTTTTTTCCGCGCGTCGCTAGCTCTTTTAGTTATCGAGATATGGACGGTTTTATCAAGAACACTCATATACATATATAGCCGGAATTTGACCTTCGGTGACCTCTGGTGACCTCAATATTGACCTGATCTAAAAATGACCTAAGTACTTTCGATAGAGTTTGTCTCGAGCTATGCTCGAGCTCGAGCTAATGCATCGTTTTTCGCTTGTCGCTACGTTGCGTGTTTTTTTAGATCTGGGGGGGGGCAGAAATCCCCCCCCCCCCACCGGCAGTTCGTGGTTGGCTCGAACCCCCGGCAGTGTGCGTGTTAATGGACCTTAATTCGGCAACAGTTAACTAACAAACAAAATAACTAACTAAATAACTAACTTATATATAAGTAGAAAACCCCCTTTCTCTGAAAAAAATGCGTGTGTTCTAAATGCATTGGTTTGCCAGCTCACAGCTCACTTTTTTGCCAGCATGCATTGGTTTGCCAGCTTGAGAACGACCGTATAACGATAAATTCATGCAAATGTACCTGAAACATTGACCATAACACCGTAAAACACGGCATAGCATAACTCGGTTGAAGCCAAGTATGTTACTCGCACCAAATGTATGCTAAATGCATGATTTTGCCATGGTCAACTTGGTGCGAGCCCGGCACATCACCTCACCAGCTACCTCAGGTTCGGGAGTCAGTCAAGCCCGCCGGTTCTGGATTCAGGCACGGTGAAAGCTCCAGCACCGCTTCTCCGACTTTTTGTGACCCTAGTACCAGTGCCACTGCTTCTTCATGTTTACAAGTTTTTCTCCGTTTATTTTGTTACTTGTTAGGCGACCCATTTCCTTATGACATTGATACCCATGCCCTTAAATATATGACGTACTATTGTCAATACGCAGCATTGGGTATGGAAAAGAGCGGCACACGTTGCCTCTCTTCAGTCTTAATTTTTGTCGTAGTATTGCCAAAAAGTTTGCGCCCCCAACTTCAAAGTAGTTGCCACGCCCCTGGTCCGCTTGTCTCAGATGATAACGCCATAGCAGCAATGTGATCGTAGTCGTTGGCGCTATTGGTGCTGTCGCCTTGTCGGTGCTGGGCAGAAGTGGAAATGACAAACTCTTGAAATTGCAAATTGCAAACTCTTGAAATTGCAAACTCTTATCGCAACGTCACGAAGTCGTACGCCAAGAAAAAAACTAACGTCACGGAAACCATTTTTGTGCAGATTGTTTCCAACAAACGAAAGCCTCCAACATCAACACAAATTATGAGGTGGGTTTTGCATGACATGATCTTTAAACTTGCTGATTACTTGTGGTAACGTTTTCATCATTTCGCGCGTCTGGTGTGCGTCATCTTCGTCCCCCGAGTGCCGCGGAGTTTAGGGCCGCCACGTCAGACATTCCATCATTGCTCAACACCAAACTTTGGCCGTTTGGGCCCGCAGCGCGGATCGATCTCACGGCGGATCACAAGACTCAGTTTTGGCGGCGGCCGATTTATCCTTATGCCGGTTTATCGTTTGGTCTGAAGTGGGATATCGGAGACTCAGCTGGGGGCTGCGAGGAGAGATTGCGTGCAGACCAGTCCTTCCGTAGCTCAGGCGTCCGATGATCTGTGTGCTATTTTCTACGCTGGCTAACAGTGAGCGTCGAGGGAAACCGCAGGTTGTATAATCTAAACGAAAAATAGCCTCGTCGTGTGACGCAACACTACTTACATCAGCCAGACCGTCGCCGTGTATGTGTCGGTGTGGTTGTCCCCGGACACTTATAGGAGTGGTGATGCACAGCGAACACCGAGCCCAGCTGCACGGCAAAACCCCATGACACCAATTCGGTGTCGTTTCTCATGAGTGTAGGATGTCTCCGTCATCGCTATATTTCGTTTAATTTGTTGCTCATACCATCCACGGGCCAACTCAACCCACTTGTGGATGATGTCTGGGTGAAGTCTGGTGTTCAATTTCTACACGCTTGGGTAAACACTTCAAAACATTGAACACTTCCTTGCATGTATCTAGTTATGTAGTGTACTGAGCTCTTGTCGTACATCTACATCCTCCTGCAGCTGCTAATAACGTCCCGATCCCTCCGGCGCCTGTCCCGGCGGTCTGCGACGGACTCCGCCGTACTGACTCCCTCATTCTTTCTCCATCCCTCCCTCGTATTCCACACTCCAAGGAGTCCGCCGCTCCGAGGAGGGGTGCACGATCAGATCCAATGCAGTGGGCACGGGCCCGGCAGAGTGATTCGCGCGCGTCACTCCCCCGGCTGTTGGACCGGCTCCGAGGAGGGGTGCACGATCAGATCCAATGCAGTGGGCACGGGCCCGGCAGAGTGATTCGCGCGCGTCACTCCCCCGGCTGTTGGACCGGCTCCGACCGATTGACAGGCCGTCTGTCATATCGATCTTGCGTCATTCCGGCCCCGCGAACCGTCACCGGCGGGCGGTGGAGAGACGCGAGTCCTGCTGACTCCGCCGCGCTGCAGATGGGGAGATGTGTCCTAACTCTCCGCCGCTGCAGACGGGAGATGCGTGTCCTAACTCCGCCGCTGCAGACGGGAGATGCGTGTCCTAACTCCGCCGCTGCAGACGGGAGATGCGTGTCCTAACTCCGCCGCTGCAGACGGGAGATGCGTGTCCTAACTCCGCCGCAGCAGACGGGAGATGCGTATCCTAACTCCGCCGCTGCAGATGGGGAGATATGTGTGCTAACTCCGCCGCTGCAGACGGGAGATGCGTGTCCTAACTCCGCCGCTGCAGACGGGAGATGCGTGTCCTAACTCCGCCGCTGCAGACGGGAGATGCGTGTCCTAACTCCGCCGCTGCAGACGGGATATGCATGTCCTAACTCCGCCGCTGCAGACGGGAGATGCGTGTCCTAACTCCGCCGCTGCAGACGGGAGATGCGTGTCCTAACTCCGCCGCTGCAGACGGGAGATGCGTGTCCTAACTCCGCCGCTGCAGACGGGAGATGCGTGTCCTAACTCCGCCGCTGCAGACGGGAGATGCGTGTCCTAACTCTCCGCCGCTGCAGATGGGAGATGCGTGTCCTAACTCCGCCGCTGCAGACGGGAGATGCGTGTGCTAACTCCGCCGCTGCAGAAGGGAGATGCGTGTCCTAACTTCGCCGCTGCAGATGGGAGATGCGTGTCCTCAGCGGTGTCCTGGCACTGGGACCTCCGCTGCCGGCCCTGTCCTGTTCGACCTCCGCTGCCGGCCCTGTCCTGTTCGACCTCCGCTGCCGGCCCTGTCCTGTTCGACCTCCGCTGCCGGCCCTGTCCTGTTCGACCTCCGTTGCCGGCCCTGTCCTGTTCGACCTCCGCTGCCGGCCCTGTCCTGTTCGACCTCCGCTGCCGGCAGCTGTGCCTTCTCCGAATCTCAACACGGCTGATCTGATTTGTGACTGGACTAGTGGTTGATTTCCTACTTTTGCGCTTTTAACATTCTCTGTAGGTGTGGTATAGGTATTACTGCGCGCGATGTGTAAGCTTACTTAAAGGTTATTATTCTGAGCATGCATGACAGTCTGTGTCACAGGTATATGGCTCATAATTGAACTGCCACCCGCCAGCTAACCCTGAACCAAACTCCGTCAAGGCATCTTGCACAACATCGTGCAAATCGGCGATCTATTCCGGGCATTGTATAACCCTGGACACATCCTCTGTTCTCATGCGACGTACGCATGTGCTTACGCTTTGGCACAAGTGGTGTCCCAATCACTTCTGAGCTCCGAATGGTCCCGGTGGCGGGCCTGTGTGAGTGTGTGCGAGCGCCACAGGTGTTCGGTAATCACCCACGTGCCGGGCCTCGGACCAGGTCCATCGCATGCGTGCGCCGCGTGGTGATGGTCCTCCTCCCTCCTCCCTCCTCCCTCCTCCCTCCTCCCTCCTCCCTCCTCCCTCCTCCCTCCTCCCTCCTCCCTCCTCCCTCCTCCCTCCTCCCTCCTCCCTCCTCCCCGCCCCGCCCCGCCCCGCCCCGCCCCGCTTCGCCTCGCCTCGCCTCGCCCCGCCCCGCCTCGCCTCGCCCCGCCCGCCCCGCCTCGCCCAGAGGGTGGCACCCCCTTTATCCCGGCCCGGGCCGCGCGGTTGCGGCCGGCCGCCATATTGCGGTGATTAAAGGGAGTGTGCCTACTCACATCGCTTATTTGGGGTTATTGACACTGGTCTATAGAACATAATTTGCTGAATTGACCCATGACTTCGTTTCTCCAGATTCGCCCTAGTTGCTGAGATATTCCGAAGACTCCAGGAACTTGCTGGGAGCAAAAAGTTATCGGGTAGACTCCAGAGGGCTTCCGCTACTAGAAGCACTGCAACTATCGATTAAACTGCTAGCATATTGTTAGCGCCGGCCAATAGCAATTCAACAAAACAGCTCGTGCACGCTGATAGCAGCAGCCGAACAGAAACTGGACGGCCATCATGTTTTTCAATGATGGCCGTTTCGATGATGGCCGATGGCCATTTTTTGAAGAAGATATCAATTTAGAGCTACAAAACTTGCACATAATAAAGTGCACAGTGGCAAGAACGTGCTGTGCAAAACTTGTCTTTCTATCTTGCATGATGTGACCGTAATTGTATTGTCTTTTGTGCGCCGTTTTACATAACATCACCATAGTGGCGATCGTTTTATAGATATCGAAGAAGAAAAAAAATAAAAAAAATAAAGGGGCTCCAGATGTGAATTTCATCATATACAACAATCAAACCAATAGCTACTTACCGTTTTGTTTTGTTTTTTGTTTGACATTCCAAAATAATAGGCACACTCCCTTTACACGGGCGGCCGCCCGTGTTAAGCGAGCACCCCGGCTGACATTTGACAATATATTGAGCGAACTACTAGCAGTAGCGCAATATGACTACCACTGCAACGTTCCAAATTGAATGCATAATAATTATAGGTGTTCAGTTTTATTTCGCGCGAAATTAATCTGAACACATAATCATTCTGCATTCAGTTTGGAACGTTGCAGTGGTAGTCATATTACGCTACCACTAGTAGTTCGCTCAATATATTGTAAAATGTCAGCCGGGGTGCCCGCCCGTGTTAATCACCGCAATATGGCGGCCGGCCGCAACCGCGCTCAGGCACCCTTGTTCCTTCCAGTGTTATTCAGTTCAGTGGCCCCGCCCCGCCCCGCCCCGCTCCGCCCCGCCCCGCCCCGCCCCGCCCCGCCCCGCCCCGCCCCGCCACGCCACGCCACGCCCCGCCACGCCACGCACGCCACGCCACGCCACGCCCCGTACTCCGCCCCGCCCCGCCCCGCCCCGCCACGCCACGCCCCGCCACGCCCCGCCCCGCCCCGCCCCGTCTCCGTACTCCGGCCCAGGTCACAGGGCGCCATAGCGAGAGAGGCATCTCTCTATCTCTCTCTCTCTCACTAGTCATGGCCTCTGAGGTCGTCCGTGCCGTGACCTGTAGAGCTGTGGGAATCGTCACTGCGCTATCCAGTGGCACACACGTGACACCAGTGATATGCAGCCAGTCGCCGAGCTCCAGTCACGCATGGCTGGACGACAACTGGTCATTTTGTCTGTGTTTTGTCCGATTTTCACCGATAGTCTAACACAATGAAGCTAAAAAGCACACACCACACCGCCTGTCATCACATTTAACCCGCATTAAAGGAAATAGTTCACCTTGGAATTTTTTTACCAAACCCGATTTGATTATATTTGTAATACAATTTATTTTTATATTGTCAAAAATGGCCTTATATCGCGCCGATTCAGGACAGAAGGCCGTAAATTTGTATTGTTTATCAAAACTATATGCATACTCTCTGAGTCAGAGTCCTGACGTCACGCGAATGTAAAATATGGTTCAGCCAATCAGATTCGAAAGTAGTCACGTAACCGAAGGTTGGTTTCACATGGATAACACTATTCTTTAGAATTGTGTTTCTATTGTGAAACAAACCTGAGCTGTTCGATTGGAGGGGTTTTAACAAAGGTGGCCGCGATTCAGTACATCTTGTCGCTGTCCCAGGGATAAGGATAGACTCGCATTAGAGATGTACCAACCGGCGGCCGGCGGTTCGCTTGCTAGCACTAGATGCAAGCTGATTGGCTGATGGTATAGCCTCTGCCCGGGCTAAAACCAGTACAACATTCTTTCGCCAGCACCGCATTCCTTCGCCAAAAAAATAAATATATTCGGCTGGAGTCTTTTCAGTCAAGAAAACTTGCAGATAGGAGTTTCCCAACACGGGCTACAAAACTGCTATCTCAGTTTAAAACTAATGTTGAAGGTGAACTATTTCCTTTAACCCACATAACATCACATTTAGCCCCCATTCAGCCACGCCGGGCTCAGCAAACACGTGTCGATATAGCCGTTTTGTCCGTGGATGGCCGGTTCTTATTCATAACTCTCAAGATATGTCTGAGAACGGGAGAGTAATGGCTATAAATCTCTGTGCCGCGGCGCGCATGCCACGCTCCGGATTGTGTGAGAGCTGCGAATGAATTTGCTGAGAGGACTGGCGTCGGCTGATAGGGGGCCCGGGTGATGCATGGTGGTGGCTCGGTACGGCTCCGCAGTGCTGCTGCTGACTTCAGGCACATGCAGCGGGTAACGGTGGCGGTGGCGGTGGCGGGTGGCGGGTGGCGGGTGGCGGGTGGCGGGTGGCGGTGGGCGCTGACAGTTGTCAACTCAGGAGCAGTCGCAGATGTGTCATGTGCGCACAGTCGGCGAAGTTTCGACGTGTATCGGCGCCAAGTTTCGACGTGTCTCGGCGCGAAGTCTCGATGTAGATGTGTGTAGAGTGGCATAGGCTGGTGGAATCGGCGAACCCGGTGGACTCAGCGGGCGTAGTTCTTGCTGGGCGTCTAAGCGTCTACAAATTCAGAGGATTTGTTGAGCAGCGGTGACCGCTGGTGGATCTCGGGGTAACTGACCATCCGCACCGCCTCCCGACAGCTGCCGCCGGCTCCGTCGCCGTCTCCGGCCAACAGCCGCCTGTCTGTCCGTCCGTCCGTCGGTCCACCTGTCCGTCGGTCGGCCTGTGTGTGACGCCAACACGCACTGATCAATGCTCGCTCGCGGCCCGCATTCGCCGGCGTCTAACCGGCAAATATAGCCGCCGATGTGTCGTCGGCAACGACACCGAGCGACACGACGGTCGTCGACGGCGACGGTGCGCCGGCCGCTCCAGCCCGCGCGACCGGTCGGTATGCCGTCCGGACTGGCGAGATTCGATATGGTGGTGGTGGTGTTGGTGTTCGCACGTGACGGACGTGTTCGTGGTCTGGCCACTCGTCGCTTACCCCGAACTGAGGAACTCCGAGGTACAGGAACTCACTCCGGACCGTGGACGGATGGACGCTGACTGACGTTTCGCAACCGTGACGCTCGTGACGCTCGTCCCGTGCGGCCGGCCGGCGGGCGGCTGCGGTGCGGAGTCGGTCGGGTCGCAGCGGTGCCTGTGTGCCCTGTTCTGCTCTGCTCCCCGTCACTGGGCGGCCAGCAGCGGACACTGGGGCTCATCGCCAGGCAGTTATAGAGAGCTGACAGTTGTGGCTATGGTGGACTTCGGCGACCCAGCCGCTGTGACAGGGTGGGGCGCTGAGGGTCTATGTCGAATGGTCGCTGGTTGACTGGCTCCTTCTAAACTCTGTTCCGAATGGCTTAATGTTTTACCGCCATGTGTGGTCGAAAGTCGCTATTTCGTGGTGAATTCAATTTCCGAGTGGTCTATCTACTAAGGAGATGACTTTAATGACCAGCCATCCTGTGTGTTGCCGAGCTGCGTTTCTATATTTGGTCTATCTTCTGGCGTGCCTGGCATTCCCGGGGCTTAACAGATCGGTGCTGTCATTAGACACACTACCGCCATACGTCGCTGTCCAGCACCCTCCACCTCCACGTTCCTCCTCAGACCGGCTGGGCGCGGTTCAGCCGGGGTCCTACCAGCCGCCGCGCCGCTACCACGCGCTCCACACGATGCATACCCCCTCGATTGTTCGGGAGTCGGGCTCTGTCCTCTCCGGAGTCGGGCTCTCTCCTCTCCGGAGTTGGGCACTCTCCTCTCTGGAGTCGGGCTCTCTCCTCTCCGGAGTCGGGCTCTCTCCTCTCTGGAGTCGGGCTCTCTCCTCTCCGGAGTCGGGTTTTCTCCTCTCCGGAGTCGGGCTCTCTCCTCTCCGGAGTCGGGCTCTGTCTTCTCCGGAGTCGGGCTCTCTCCTCTCCGGAGTCGGGCTCTGTCTTCTCTGGAGTCGGGCTCTCTCCTCTCCGGAGTCGGGCTCTCTCCTCTCCGGAGTCGGGGTCTCTCCTCTCTGGAGTCGGGTTCTCTCCTCTCCGGAGTCGGGCTCTGTCTTCTCCGGAGTCGGGCTCTCTCCTCTCCGGAGTCGGGCTCTGTCTTCTCTGGAGTCGGGCTCTCTCCTCTCCGGAGTCGGGCTCTCTCCTCTCCGGAGTCGGGCACTCTCCTCTCTGGAGTCGGGCTCTCTCCTCTCCGGAGTCGGGCTCTCTCCTCTCTGGAGTCGGGCTCTCTCCTCTCCGGAGTCGGGCTCTGTCCTCTCTGGAGTCGGACTCTCTCCTCTCCGGAGTCGGGCTCTGTCTTCTCCGGAGTCGGGCTCTCTCCTCTCCGGAGTCGGTCTCTGTCTTTTCTGGGGTCGGGCTCTCTCCTCTCCGGAGTCGGGCTCTCTCCTCTCCGGAGTCGGGCTCTCTCCTCTCTGGAGTCGGGCTCTCTCCTCTCCGGAGTCGGGCTGGGTCGCTAAGCAGACCGACCATCCATCGCTCCACCTCAGACCAGCCTCGTGGGCCGACCGGACTCGGTTACCAGGGACTGTCCGGGGCTGGGACCGGTTCTGGAGGCGGCCGGCCTACCTATCGGCCCACTGATCGGACCCGCGTGTCGCTCCGAAGCGGTCAGCAGCCGGGCTGGACGGGCGGGCTGGGCTGAGCTTAGCTGAGCTGAGCTGAGCTGGGCTGGGCTGGGCTGGGCTGGGCTGGGCTGGGCTGGGCTGGGCTGGGCTGGGCTGAGCTGGGCTGGGCTGAGCTGAGCTGGGCTGAGCTGAGCTGAGCTGAGCTGGGCTGAGCTGAGCTGGGCTGAGCTGAGCTGGGCTGAGCTGAGCTGGGCTGAGTTGGGCTGAGCTGGACTGAGCTGAGCTGAGCTGAGCTGGGCTGAGTTGGGCTGAGCTGAGCTGGGCTGAGCTGAGCTGGGCTGAGCTGGGCTGAGCTGAGCTGGGCTGGGCTGGGCTGAGCTGAGCTGAGCTGAGCTGGGCTGGGCTGAGCTGAGCTGGGCTGAGTTGGGCTGAGCTGGGCTGGGCTGCGCTGAGCTGAGCTGGGCTGAGCTGGGCTGAGCTGGGCTGAGCTGGGCGGGGCTGGGCTGAGCTGAGCCGAGCTGGGCCGGGCCGAGCCGGGCGGGGCTTGGCTGGGCTGGGGTGTTCCGGGCTGCATTGTCCTGAGCTGGACTAACTAACTTACTAACTGCTCAGCGGGCCGGCTGGTGAGCTGGCCGGCCGATTGACCGGTAGTCCTGCTGCCTGGCTGGCGGGCTGGTGAGCTGGACAGTACAGTCCTGCTGCCTGGTTTGCCGGCTGGTCTGCTGCCTGGTTTGCCGGCTGGTCTGCTGCCTGGCTGGCCGGCTGGTGAGCTGGACAGTACAGTCCTGCTGTCTGGTTTGCCGGCTGGTCCGCTGCCTGGTTTGCCGGCTGGTCTGCTGCCTGGCTGGCCGGCTGGTGAGTTGGCCGGCTGGTCTGCTGCCTGGTTGGCCGGCTGGTCTGCTGCCTGGCTGGCCGGCTGGTGAGCTGGACAGTACAGTCCTGCTGCCTGGTGTGCCGGCTGGTCTGCTGCCTGGTTGGCCGGCTGGTCTGCTGGACAGTACAGTTCTGCTGCCTGGCTGGCCGGCTGGTGAGTTGGCGGGCTGGTCTGCTGCCTGGTTGGCCGGCTGGTCTGCTGCCTGGCTGGCCGGCTGGTGAGCTGGACAGTACAGTTCTGTCAGTGGCGAGCGTCAGTGGACGACAGAGCCGATTGCAACACACCGCACGCAGTAGCCGGCAGACACCGCCGCCGTTATCGCCGGCTTTAGACATAAAGACATACACGAATAGTGCAACAAAGAGCCTTAGCAGGGCCCATACTAGGTTGCACAACATACATACATCGCCATACATACAATTGCACGCATACATACATCAATATGCATAATCAAACATACACATAAATCGCCTCGTAGGGCAGCATACAAGATACATATCATCCCCATACACGTATTTTACATTCACGCACATATATCCCCTCCCCCCCATTACTAGGCAGACCCATTTAAATGTCCTTACGTATTGCATATTTCTAAAAATAAACCTATTACCTATTCCCATGAATATTTGTAAACTAAACCCTTTCCTCCTGCATAATATTCATCTAGCCTATTTTTGAAAGAAACTAAGACTGCTGCGCCAGCTCCATCCCCCGGTGAATGATTGCAATGTCCCGGTCTGAAGCGGTTTGTTTGCCGGTCTGAAGCGGTGCGTATCGGTCTGCACGGCGGTGTTCAAGAGACACGTGGGCTGCGTGTACTGTGTGATCGCTGTAAACACGCTGTGTAGGGCCGTAGGCGGGTGAGCTAACGTGATTTGTAAATGACGTCATTTAGTTAAGTAATAATACTAAGTTATTGTTTTACCATTTTTCTGTGCATTAAATTCTAAGAAAATTTCCTTTATTTTCATTTCATATTTTGAACTTGGGCGTTTTATATATCTATGCACGGTCACACTGTGCGCACATATCTCATGGTGTGCACGGTCACACACTGTGCGCACATATCTCATGGTGTGCACGGTCACACTGTGCGCACATATCTCATGGTGTGCACGGTCACACTGTGCGCACATATATCATGGTGTGCACGGTCACACTGTGCGTACATATCTCATGGTGTGCACGGTCACACTGTGCGCACATATCTCATGGTGTGCACGGTCACACTGTGCGTACATATATCATGGTGTGCACGGTCACACACTGTGCGCACATATCTCATGGTGTGCACGGTCACACTGTGCGTACATATCTCATGGTGAGCACGGTCACACTGTGCGCACATATCTCATGGTGTGCACGGTCACACTGTGCGCACATATCTCATGGTGTGCACGGTCACACTGTGCGCACATATCTCATGGTGTGCACGGTCACACTGTGCGTACATATATCATGGTGTGCACGGTCACACACTGTGCGCACATATATCATGGTGTGCACGGTCACACACTGTGCGCACATATATCATAGTGTGCACGGTCACACACTGTGCGCACATATATCATGGTGTGCACAGTCACACACTGTGCGCACATATATCATAGTGTGCACGGTCACACACTGTGCGTACATATATCATGGTGTGCACGGTCACACACTGTGCGCACATATATGATGGTGTGTACGGTCACACTGTTCGCACATATCTGATGGTGTGCACGGTCACACACTGTGCGCACATATATCATGGTGTGCACGGTCACACACTGTGCGCACATATATCATGGTGTGCACGGTCACACACTGTGCGCACATATATCATGGTGTGCACGGCCACACACTGTGCGCACATATATCATGGTGTGCACGGTCACACACTGTGCGCACATATATCATGGTGTGCACGGTCACACACTGTGCGCACATATATCATGGTGTGCACGGTCACACACTGTGCGCACATATATCATGGTGTGCACGGTCACACACTGTGCGCACATATATCATGGTGTGCACGGTCACACACTGTGCGCACATATATCATGGTGTGCACGGTCACACACTGTGCGCACATATATCATGGTGTGCACGGTCACACTGTGCGTACATATCTCATGCAGACTGGTTATTGATTCAACACTGATTGAATGGATTGGAATCGTTCAATCAACATTCATTGAATCAAAAAGTAATTGATTCACCACCAGATCTTTTGATTCATGAATCGTGATTGAATCAAAACCTGCTTCAAATCAAGGCTGATTGAATCAAAAGATTTAACGATTCTTAACGATTCAAGTACACTGGTAAATTGCTCTCCCAGTGGCTACATTAATTTATACTGAAATAGTATTGCTGTAACAATGTTTTAATTATCAAATATATGTTTCCATTTGTATTGATTTGACATAAATTCACCACATTTATTTAAATGTTGAATCAAACGTGAATCGATTAAAATATTTGTTTTGATTCTTCGAATCGGAAAGAATCGATTCTCAAAATTGTATCCGTGAATCGAATGGTGATTGAATCATTCAGATTCCAAAATAAATCATGATTTAATTGTTCAATAAAAGTTGAATCAACAACCAGTCTGATCTCATGGACACCGTCTAAGCTGCTTGAAAGCAGCGACCATGCTACAGGGACTGCTGTTGCAGCGCCCATAAACAGCATTCATTATCCGACTCCAGGGGCGACGGTGGTCAGCGAGCTGGCGAACAGCGAGCTGGTCCCTTCTCCCGTACATAATACGGATCTCCCTCTCTGATGGGGGGTTGTTGATGCGCAGCACGCATCACAGATGCCTCGTGTTGGGCATATCTCTGCCACATCCACCGTTTGGTTCCGCCGAATATTGTTGGACTGGACTTTCGAGTGGTCGCTTGACCTTGCAGCGCCCCTGCCGTGGTGCGGCGGGTGTATCCTGGCCAGATCCGCCCTCAGCCTCGTGCCGCCTGTGGTCTGCCGATATGGGACAACGGAAACCAGACCGCGGCTGGCTGGGCAGCTTTTTGTGCGGGTTCTTGCCACCCCGAAAACAGATGATAAACAATGTCAGTGGCGCTGTCCTCCAGCGAACGGTGAGCCATGCGTGTCGCTATGCAGGCTGGATTGGACACTGGACACGTCATCGCTCGCTGTTTGTGCTGACACGGGTTATCTGCTTATTGTGTCATAGCTCAGGGTTTACTTTTTACTGGTCCTAGGCAGATATTGTAGCTGCCACTTTCTGGCACCCCAAAATCCCAGCCCACACTGCTGTGTTAATTGCTAAACCCCACCGGTAGTCTAAATAGAGCTGATTGAGGCGCTAACATCAAACGCTCTTGGCCAACTGCCAATATTTAGCGTAGCTATTAACGAATCTGATTAATTTTTGTTCAACTTGTGAAGTCCTCAAATTGTCCACACCTCACGATCTGTGGGCCTGTAGGCTGAAAAGTAGCAGCTCTAGTGGACATGACGTGGCGAATTGGTGCTGACGACATCAGTTAATGAAGATGACTATCGGCCGGGCTGCGACGCGGTGGGTACCGATGGTACGAGTCCGCGCGGTGGATGTATCGGGGGCACGGCCGGTGGACAGGGGTGTCGGCCACCGGTGGCCACCTGTTCCTGCTGCCGGAGGGACGCCGCGGCTGCTGGCCGACTCTCCGCATCGCTGTCCAGGTCTGCTGCCAGGCAGGTCAGGACTGCCGAGGCGCTGAGCAGGGCTGGGCCGACCGGTCGCTGCTGGCTGAGTCAGATGCAGACCGGCTGCTATCTGTTTATAGAGAGCGCCGCAGCAGCCCACCAGCACCACTGACCTGTTTGTAGCGAGCGGAAGCCGACGGACCAACAGATCTGACTCGTTTGCTCGCAGTCGCAGCTGTCAGTCATTTGGTTTGAAGCCTGTGAGAAACCGGAAGTGATTGCAGTGCAGAACTGTAAAATATAATTACTGCAGGGGCGGTGCTGGGTTTGTGTTGGTTTGAAGTCAGACCCAGTGTGCCCAGGGAGGGAATTCGAGTCAGAAGCAGGACGGCAAGGCGTTGAGGTGACAGAGCTATTAAAAGGTGCTACATCATTTAAGGATTTGAAAACGTGTCATTAAAAATAATGCACTGACGTTTTCCGCGACATCCATGAACATCCAGACTAGTGTGATTATAGAAAGCCCTCCGTGGCTGTAGTATTGATTATCTTGTTGCTTGATGATTTGAGGCAAGGGGTGTCGATGTTCCCGTGTCTGCCCGCATGCGAGCGCACCTCGGCTTCCGGTCTGGAACGTTCCGCTCTGCGTCTGGCCCCGATGCAGCAGCTCCGGCAGCTCCGGCGGCGCTCTCCGGCGCTCTCCGGCCACCGATATTGGATTGTTCGGCTGTCCGGCTGGAGACTGGACACCTGCGAGCGAGCGGCGAGCGGCGCCACTTGACCGGCCGATCCCTCAGGCGGCCCGGCGCGGCCCTCAGGCGGCCCGACGCGGCCGAATTATTGATGGCTGGGGTCGGGAGTGGCGCCCATGGCCAATTGCCTGCGCGCTGCCGCTGGAGCGGGAGGGATGCCTCCTCGGCAGGGTGGAGGGCCGGTCCTGACACGGCGATGGCTTCAGTCGGCCAGGGTGAGCGCGGAGTGGAGAACTGAGTACACACTGAACACACTGACGGAGCAGTGCACTGGACGTGACGTCAGAGTCCATTCACGCCGCAGGCAATTGTGTCATTGAGTATACATGGGGCTATGTGTAATAAAACGGCTATGATGTCGAAAGAAAAGCCAGCTCAGGGTGCACCTTCGCAATACATGCACTTTGGTCAGATGAGCTGGCTTTTTATTATATACCTATTAATGTAGTTTGTAACGGGGATACGTGAATGCCAGTTCGCTTACTCGCCACTGCCTCTGTTGCCGACTGGCGACCCCACAGTCCCGATTCTAACGCTTCTCGCACCCACATATTTCCATCACCTGTTCACATGCAAATCTCTGCTGAAGTTCCTCTCTCCAGCTGAAGACCAGCCAAGAGAATTTCCCATCAATAGGCAGACATAACTTACCACTGGGAATTACGCGATAACAGCTTTGTATCGACCTATCACCAGGTCGTTTACCAGCGGCAGTGGTAAAGCTGCTATCTGAAGAGTTGGCACCAGGCGGGCGTCGGGTCCGTGGCCGCCAACCTTTCCATCCGGGAAATAAAACCCAATAAAAGCCGGCAGTTGTGACGGCCTCCGGCTGAAATCGCCATCTGCGCTGCTTCTGTGCCGTGTGCAGGCTATTGGGGAGCGTGCCAGGCGGTTCGACCGGCTCCCTCACTCCGCCGTGTGCAGGCTATTGGGGAGCGTGCCAGGCGGTTCGACCGGCTCCCTCACTCCGCCGTGTGCAGGCTATTGGGGAGCGTGCCAGGCGGTTCGACCGGCTCCCTCACTCCGCCGTGTGCAGGCTATTGGGGAGCGTGCCAGGCGGTTCGACCGGCTCCCTCACTCCGCCGTGTGCAGGCTATTGGGGAGCGTGCCAGGCGGTTCGACCGGCTCCCTCACTCCGCCGTGTGCAGGCTATTGGGGAGCGTGCCAGGCGGTTCGACCGGCTCCCTCACTCCGCCGTGTGCAGGCTATTGGGGAGCGTGCCAGGCGGTTCGACCGGCTCCCTCACTCCGCCGTGTGCAGGCTATTGGGGAGCGTGCCAGGCGGTTCGACCGGCTCCCTCACTCCGCCGTGTGCAGGCTATTGGGGAGCGTGCCAGGCGGTTCGACCGGCTCCCTCACTCCGCCGTGTGCAGGCTATTGGGGAGCGTGCCAGGCGGTTCGACCGGCTCCCTCACTCCGCCGTGTGCAGGCTATTGGGGAGCGTGCCAGGCGGTTCGACCGGCTCCCTCACTCCGCCGTGTGCAGGCTATTGGGGAGCGTGCCAGGCGGTTCGACCGGCTCCCTCACTCCGCCGTGTGCAGGCTATTGGGGAGCGTGCCAGGCGGTTCGACCGGCTCCCTCACTCCGCCGTGTGCAGGCTATTGGGGAGCGTGCCAGGCGGTTCGACCGGCTCCCTCACTCCGCCGTGTGCAGGCTATTGGGGAGCGTGCCAGGCGGTTCGACCGGCTCCCTCACTCCGCCGTGTGCAGGCTATTGGGGAGCGTGCCAGGCGGTTCGACCGGCTCCCTCACTCCGCCGTGTGCAGGCTATTGGGGAGCGTGCCAGGCGGTTCGACCGGCTCCCTCACTCCGCCGTGTGCAGGCTATTGGGGAGCGTGCCAGGCGGTTCGACCGGCTCCCTCACTCCGCCGTGTGCAGGCTATTGGGGAGCGTGCCAGGCGGTTCGACCGGCTCCCTCACTCCGCCGTGTGCAGGCTATTGGGGAGCGTGCCAGGCGGTTCGACCGGCTCCCTCACTCCCGTCGCCCTCGCCGATGCCGCTTTCATGACTCTTAATTCGACTCTTCATCTGAATCGCGTTAACGTTTAATGGCCCACGGGCCTTCTGCGAATCCGAGTCTGGAGTAAGTGGTTGGTAATTTAATGGAAGCGCCTGGGCAACTAAATTTCGTTACGGCCCGCAGTAAAATGGATTTCGCCACGACTGCTGCCTGGGTGGCAAAAACTCAGCATCTCATTAAGCAGAAGGTCCCCGAGAAAACTGAATTTTGCATGCGTAATTGTTATGTTAGAATTGGAAACGAAATTCGGAACCGTCGTATTTTCCACTAAAAATACGTTCGTAAATGAGAACGCGTCGAGATCCCGGTTTTATTTTTAGCTCTAATTTCGACTTTGTAAATTCACTGCCGCTGCTTCCGACCCTTGTCCTGAACTGCTGATATTGACCTGCCCCAATGCCTAATCTATGGCCACTGAATATTCCTTTCAGGGATCGTCAGCTTTCGCCGACTAGGCATCGCTGGACAGTGACATACTGTCCGAAAATAGCCGGCGACCGCCCAGTGTCTGCCGACCTTCAGGTCACAGTCTATTCTGGCCATGTTTGGTGAAGTATAGCGATTCTCGAGGCACGCTCCGCCCGGGGGCGAGGCCGACGCTTCATCGTTGATGCAATGACTGCGTTGACCACCTCCGCCGTGTGGTTCCGAGAGAGTGGCGAGCTGGCTGGGAGTCTAAACGACCTACCCTGGCTCCTGATAGCCCGGGACACCGGGTGAAGCACCGTCCCTCCTCCGTACCTCCGTTACCTCATGCGGTCCCTCCAATCGCCGCCGGACCCCTGCAGTTGCCTCCTCTCTCATTAGAGGACGTGGTACCTGCTGCTCTGTTGCCGTGCTGTGCTGCTGTTTCTAGTCAGCCTGCCGTGCTGGCCGCGCCGGGCCGGGCGGAAGCGGCAGCTGCCGCGCTGCCACCTGTGGCTCGCCTCCCGCTCGGGGCCGGCCGGCACGCCCGCCGGAGCCGCCGTAGCCGGCCGCCGCGACGGACGATGACCGTGCACGGCCGATAGTCATCGATCTGTCGGCCATCGGCATCGACTATTGAATCCCGGCAGAGCGACAGAGCGACGTGACTGGCGGACCGGCTGGCGGACCGGCCGGCGCCCAGCCGTGGTCGTGGGCTGTGTGGGTCGAGACGGACGGACGGGACGGGATGGGACGGGATGGGATGGGTGATACGGGATGGGATGGGATAAGATCGGGATGGGACGGATTGGGATGGAATGAAATGGAATGAAATGGAATGAAATGGAATGAAATGGAATGGAATGGAATGGAATGGAATGGGACGGGATGGGACGGGATGGGACGGGATGGGACGGGATGGGACGGGATAGGACGGGATGGGACGGGATGGGACGGGATGGGACGGGATGGGACGGGATGGGACGGGATGGGACGGGATGGGACGGGATGGGACGGGATGGGACGGGATGGGACGGGATGGGACGGGATGGGACGGGATGGGACGGGATGGGACGGGATGGGACGGGATGGGACGGGATGGGACGGGATGGGACGGGACGGGATGGGACGGGATGGGACGGGATGGGACGGGATGGGACGGGATGGGACGGGACGGGACGGGACGGGACGGGACGGGACGGGATGGGATGGGATGGGATGGGATGGGATGGGATGGGATGGGATGGGATGGGATGGGATGGGACGGGACGGGACGGGACGGGACGGGACGGGACGGGATGGGACGGGACGGGACGGGACGGGACGGGACGGGACGGGACGGGATGGGACGGGATGGGACGGGATGGGACGGGATGGGACGGGATGGGACGGGATGGGACAGGATGGGACGGGACGGGATGGGACGGGACGGGATGGGACGGGATGGGACGGGATGGGACGGGATGGGACGGGATGGGACGGGATGGGACGGGAAGGGACGGGATGGGGACGTGGTATAACGGAACGGGACGTGACCAGAGACGGGTTTACTTACACGGAATCGTGGACCGGATCAAAACAAACCATGCCAGTAAAGTGAAGATGCATTACATCTCGGGTGGGACTTGCCTTATCGGTTCGCTCGCCGAGTTGCTTATGTCTCTAGTCGAACTGACATACCGCGCCGTCCGTGAACGAGATAGTCTGGGTCCCAGCCGGGTGTATTTGTCTGGGAAGCAGCGAGTGGAACCCGACAGCAGTGCCTGGTGATCGCCAGCGGAAAATTACCGCCGCAGGTTTTGCACATCAAGGCGATGTGACACTGTGCCTGCATTGCGTTACGGAGACATGGCTTTGATGATCCTGACAATGTATGCGCCTGTAAAGTGGTGTTGATGCTATGCTAATGTTATGCTATTTAGCACAACACACGGTTCGTTGGAAGGGTTCGGAGGGCTCAAACTACGGGAGATGCACCATTGGAAAGCTCAGCTCACGCAGAATTCAGCGATGTAAATTTGTCACAAATATATAGGGCCTTTTTTTCAATCGACATTTTGTCCGAATTCGCGCCCCTTTCGTTTGGCCAGGGCTATCGCGTATGGTATGACAAAAATACAGACCAATGGCATGTCTACCGATTCGTCATGCTATGTACGACAAGGTCTTATAGAATGCAAAGCCATTAGATGGTTTGGTTGGTTGCACGGCTGCATCGAAGCCAAGCGCTCCCGGTGTCGGCACTAAGGCGCACTCCCGCCCGCGCCTCACACGCAGAATCGCCCCTTGCGTCACGCGAGCTGAGCACTGCGCGCCGCCGACCCGGCTTACGGAGCGGGCCCTCGGCCAGTGACGGAGAAACGGTGCATTGCATGTTGAAAACCTGTCCACTAGCTCAGCTATTCAACGAAATCGTGACAAATTTCCAGCCACCTCCAATCGCTACAAATGGTACTTTAAGACAATTGTATGCACCATATTTGCGCGCCCAGCCGGGCGCCGGCCCGGCTGGACCAACTTCGAGGCTGTACACGATGTGCCGTCAGAGGCCACAGCGCGGCCGCCGCCGGCCGGCTGGCCGGTCAGGGTCAGGTCATGACCGGCGGCGGCCGCGCCATGGCCTCTGATGTCACATCGTGTACAGCCTCGAAGTTAGCCGGGCCGGCGCCCAGTCCCAGTCAGAGGCTACGTTTGGCAAATATGGTGCATACAATTGTCTAAAAGTACCATTTGTAACGATCGGAGGTGGCTAGAAATTTGTCACGATCTCGTTGA
Organism: Chirona hameri; assembly: GCA_036785665.1. NCBI lineage: Eukaryota > Metazoa > Arthropoda > Thecostraca > Balanomorpha > Balanidae > Chirona > Chirona hameri. Next base: position 162,675 of record JAXIVJ010000847.1, read on the forward strand.
ATAGCTGAGCTAGTGGACAGAGCTAGGGTTTTCAACATGCGATGCACCGTTTCTCCGTCACTGGCCGAAACCCCGCTCCGTAAGCCACCCGGCGGCGCGCAGTGCTCAGTTCGCGTGTCGCGAGGGGCGATTCTGCGTGTGAGGCGCGGGCGGGAGTGCGCCTTAGTGCCGACACCGGGAGCGCTTGGCTTTGATGCAGCCGTGCAACCAACCAAACCATCTAATGGCTTTGCATTCTATGATAACTTTTCGTGCAGAGCATGACGAATCGGTAGACATGCCATTGGTCTGTATTTTCGCCATAGGATTAGCCATCCGGTTCGTTGACGCTTTCGCCAACGAAAGCGGCGCGAATTCGGACAAAATGTCGATAAAAAGGCTCTCGACAGATTTTTGACAAATTTACTTCGCTGAATTCTGCGTGAGCTGAGCTTTCCAATGGGGCATCTCCCGTAGTGTTAGCCCTCCGAACCCTTCCAACGAACCCTGAACAAAGAGGGCTTATTTTGGAAGCGCCGGGTGGCTACTTATTGGTTGTGGGACCACTTTTGAAACAAGAGCACGTACTGCTTGTTTTACTCAGGTGGAATCAATACGTGGTAAATTAAGTAATCCTCTTCGCATAAGTCTGGTCCTGTTTGCGGTAAACATAGTCTGCGTCTCATAAATAATGTAATAGGTAGTGTTTTAGGGATATTATCAAGGTGTCTCAGACGGCCAAATAATTGTCTAACATACTTTTTTCTTCTTCACAATCAATTACAATGCAATGCAATGGCATTGTCATTGATTGCGAATGCAACTATAATGTCTGATACATCACATGCATAATGATGCTGCTTATGTTGTTTACTGTCAGTTCAAGCTGCTACTAACTCGGGAGCTGGAATGATCTGTTGCCAATAGGATTGGACTGTTTCATCGTGCTCTTAACGATGGTTTGCTGTATGAGTTGGCCTCTTTTCTCTGTACCGTAGCTTATGCTCGTGGAAGTCGGTATACGTGACTTCGTGCGGTTATCGTACATTTCTCATTAGACGTTTGCATACCTTCTTGGAATGGCTGCCGTTTGCGTTTTATGGCGAAGCACATTCCTACACTAGATCAGCTTATATTCGGCCTCATGCCCAGCAACATAATGTATATGCCTTTGGATTACCCTGGCCATTATGTATTTTACCCCCCCCCCCCCCCATTCCCACAGGCCACTCGGTAAACGACTAAGTAGCTGCGCGGTGTCATGCCTAGGACAATAAACGACGGTGGCTGCCCCCGCCACGGTAGCACCCCCCTCGGTCATCAGTCAGCGATGTCGGGACGACGGAGCGGAAGTCGGCAGGTGGTGACCGTCTGCGCTAGTGATGTCGCCCGAACGAATACTCGCCGCCGTACGATGCTGAACATTTGCGAATTTATTGCACACATAAGGTGTTACTTTGTCGAAAGTTCCCCAACCTACGGTTTCCGAAAGCCTTCGATAAAAGTACGTTGACCCTCGCATCTTGGGCATCAGAAGCTTGCAATATTTAAGTACCCTCTGCGGGCTGTTTTTCACGTGATTAATTCACAGATTTCCGCAATCATGCAGCCGGTTTTGGTAATGTTTTGACCTCTGTCCGTCACCGGCCCGTCGCAGGCAGCGGTGCGCTGGGATTTCGGTGTCTGCGGTTTTTGCGCCTGCTGCCATCAGGTTCGGTCCGGTTCGGTTACGCCATTATCCGGCCTGATTGGCCAGACAGGGTGCCGGGTGGCCGATATTGCGACCATTACTGCCGCCGGCGCTGCCGTGACCCGACTGGCGTGCGATGGGTGTTACCGAGAAGTGACGCCGGTCCACGGATAGTACGTGACACCGAGAGGAGGATGTTCCCGTTCGCTTCTTTCTGGTATCTTGCATGCCTGCCTGTACCTTGTATGCTAGGACTCATTTACAAAGCGAACTTATTGGGTAATTGGTTGGTGATGAAGCTCGTGGTATGTTTATTTCTACAACCGGAACGTCTCAATAGAAATATGTGGAGCATTTACAACGCGCGCGTGGCATCCATTGCTCCCGGTATGCCCGTGTGCCGTGCCGTGACGAGTTTGAGGACCACAATGGCGCTGCCGTGTCGGGTCGCGTGCCGCCAAGTGCGGCTCATGTGGCCACGTTTCATCGGGTAATGGGGGCGGCGCGGCGCTGTTATGTCTGACGCGGCCCGTTGATCGGTCCGGGAAACATCAGCTGCGACGCCGCCGAGCACGCCGTGCGGTCGCCTGTGCGCGCGTGCAGTGCCGCCGCCTTGTAACGAGCGGCGCCGCGTGTCGGAGCGATGTCCCGCTCGTGGCGCCGTGCGGTCGCCTGTACGCGCGTGCAGTGCCGCCGCCTTGTAACGAACGGCGCCGCGTGTCGGAGCGATGTCCCGCTCGTGGCGCCGTGCGGTCGCCTGTGCGCGCGTGCAGTGCCGCCGCCTTGTAACGAGCGGCACCGCGTGTCGGATCGATGTCCCGCTCGTGGCGCTGTGCGGGCGGCCGGTGTCACGTCGCCCTGCAGCACGGTGGGTCATTGACGCCCCCCCCCCCCCGCATGTCTGTCTGTATGTCTGTATGCAGGCATGGCTGCATGTCTGACTCATACAAATGTGGTTACTGGTGTCAGAACGGGTGGCGCTCCTGGCACTGACACCTGGGGATCATTGCCTCAAGTGGGCTTGCACGGGCGTGGTTGTGATATAACCAATGCAGGTATCCTAGTTTTCACTCAAAGAATTATACTGTATGGTGCAGGCACATAACCAGGATTTCGTCCGGGGGGCGGCGCCTCGAAAGGGCCCCTTCCCGAGCGTTGAAAGCGCCCCCTTCCCAAGCGTTGAAAGGGCCAAACAAAACGGATGAAAAGGCGCGTTAATGAATAAAAAAATCCGTTGGTGATTCGAAATAGAATATTCTTCTTTGATTCAAGGGATTTTGATTGAACGATTCCAATCGATTCAATCAGAGTCGAATCAATAACCAGTCCGGTGCGGACTGGTTATTGGTGGTGTATGGTGCGGACTGGCGTCCGACCTTTTCAACGCCCTTCCGACCTGTTCAGGGACTTATCTGGGATCCGCGAAGCGAACAGACATGATGTGGAGTGGGTGATATATATATATAAAATACAAAGAGGGCTTACTCTACAAGAAAACAAAATCGGAGCTTTCGGGTATATCGTAACACCCTGACGAAGGGTGTTACAATATACCCGAACACTCCGCTTTTAATATTTGTATCGTGGAGGAAGTCCTCTTTGTATTTAATCTTCATCTGGGATCTGTACGTGTTTTTGACCCTTCCGGTCTGACCAGGGACTCCTGACCTTCCAAGAAGCCCCCTGTGTGTGGCAAGGGGCCCATTCGACCTGTTCAGAGGGTCCCTGACCCGCTCAGGGACCCTTTCGGTCTGGCCAGGGGTCCCTCTGACATGCACAGGGCTCTTTAGAACGTCTAAAGGACCCTCTGGTCTTTCAGAGAGGGCCCTGGTGACCCAAAGGGCCTCTGAAGTGCTCTAAACTCTCTAAAGACCACGCTACGCGTGGTAAAGAGCCCATGATATCGCGCTTCGCGCGGTCTCGTTGGCCCTTTTCGGCGCGCGCATCCTCCTGGCCTCCAGGGGGGGGGGGGGGGGGGGCGGCCTCCCCCCCCCTTGGCTACGTGCCTGGTATGGTGTTACAAACGGTTGTTTTTCACGCGGTGTCAGTTCAGGCATGTATCACAAGTTTAGCGTGAATTCATGGCCGAAAGTATCGACCCAATCTGGATTGTGTGGTCACCTTTACTGTTGATGTGCTCCTCTCTGAAATAATGGCAGTTATAAAACAGTGGTCCTCAACGTCAAGGGTTTGGTCACTCCCTTTTGATAACCAGAATTACTTTTACCCCTTCCCCTATTGCACAGACCGCAGATCTCGGCTTCAAGCTATGCGGTACAGCATAACTTCAGGCGTTTACTACTAGTGCCATCTCGGGACAGGAATATAAGTAGACATGGGTACTGCTACTCTTAGTCGAAAACAGTGGTTCCCAGCATATAACAACATGAAAGCCGTAACACAAAACTGAGTATCATTTATCATTAATTGGTTGTCATGCTCTTTGCAATAATGTTCCACAGTGAAACAGAAACTGGGATAGATGGATGTGCATTGTGGGCCCATCATCAATTAAATCAGCTATAATTTCTCGCAAACTGCTCAATGTCATTATCCCGCTCGAAGGCTCTATTACCCCAAGTGGAGTAATTAGTCACTATTTGAGAAGCATTGCTATAACATGTATAGCATCAAGGTGCGTCGATCACTCAACATCCTGTTTTGGTATGCAATGCATTCCGATATACAAGATAAAGACGCTAACCCCACGTGCTTCGTTCTTCGCGCCTTCGTCGCTGCCTTTTTTCAGAACAGTTGGGAGCGATACCATTATCTTGCATTCGCCGTAATAAAGTACCCTCTTTATCTTACTTCAAACGCACGCGGCACGAGCGTGGAATGGCTCCGGCGCCATAATCGCCTCGCAACGTTATGCGGCGAAATGCGAATACCATGTCGCGAACGGACAATGCGTTACTTTCCGGCTATTGTCACCATACCGCCGGCTCCTGTTGTGTGTTTTCCCCGTGCGTGTGTGCGTGTGTGAGTGCGTGCGGACGAGTGTGGGGCAGCGTCGTGTCGTGCGTGGCCGCTGTCTGTGGCTGGTGCCGGGAAGTGCCGGTGGGGGCAGTGCCGTCCGGGCAGTACTGAGGGAGCACGGCTGGCCGGCCGGTGGACTGCACGGCGGGGCGGCGGGGCGGCGGCACCCGGTCTAAATCCGGCCGCCGGCCGCGTCCGGTGACACGGTTTTGCACTCCCCGCTTGGTCGCAGTGCGGAGTAGACCCGCCGGGCCCGGCCGCCGACCGCTCCCCAGGTGGCAAAGCCACCGAGAGAACACTCGCAAAAAGTCAGAAGCATTGCATTCGCGCGTTTAAAAACACTTCCGGGAAATATGTATTGGCTGAAGCTCTCGGGGATAGGATTTTCAGAAATTCGGGTAGCTTTGTTGTTTTGCATTGCGTATGTGGTGGAAAGTTGCCTTATTTCTGACGCCTGCTTTTGGTTGATTTCCTGTTGTCACCTGCGCCGCTCCGGTCGGCTGTGGGTCTATCTGAACTCTGACCTCGTCTCTCCACTCGCCCCCACCGGGGCATACCTATGCGGTGTGGCGTGGCACAGGTGCATGGCCCGTCTCCCATCCACTCGGGAACGGTTGTCGGAATATGTCCAGATAGCAACATTCCGACATTCCGATGCGGAATTCTGGTCCCAGCGTCCCAGCGCTGGGACCAGAACTGGTCACGGCCGTGACTGAAGCTGTGACTGGCCAGGCCAGCGCCATAGGGATGACATTGCAGCGCTGTGACTAAAGCTGTGACTTGCTAGCTCATTCCGTGGCCGTGACTAGGCTGTGCCCAAATATTTAGGATTTTCTGCACCTCTAATAGCAACCCATATATTCGTGTATTTACTGGTGCGTTGAATGTGTATGCCGGGGCCTCATTCCCGTGGTTCCGGACGATGCCCAAATGACCTCTGCGTTGAGGTCGAGCGTAAACAATCACCATTACCGGTCATCGCTGCCTTATTTCTGAACTAAAGACGTAACTCTGCGACACGTATGATGTACACATTTATTGTTGTATGCTTCATCTATCGTTATTCACGACCAAAATAAAAGCTGTGAGGTCACCCAGATGCTTCCCCTTCCTCATCCACCACACAGTTCATTTGAAACACTTATCGCTGACAAATCTACCTCTGTGTACCGACCAGTGTCTTTTAGCCGATTAATTGATATTTGCAATGCTGTCAAACCTGTGCGTTCATATAAACAATTGAGCCAAATCCATCATTTACGGCTATCGATCACATTGAGGGTGGGCCTGCCCCAGCCTCTGATAAATTACAGGGAAAGGTGTTTTTTTGTGTGATGTGAAGGTAGTGCTGGCAGACACGTGTTACTCGTTACGTTCGAAGGCTGAAAGCGCTCGCCTGTTGTCACCTGCCCTCTCCCTCTGTCCTCCCCTGTCTCCTGTCGTTTCCTGGCATCTCCCGATTGCTCCTCCTGTCCTCTCCCTGTCCTCTCCCTGACCTCTCCTATCCTCTCGTCCAGGCCCTTGTGGCTCTGTGACTGGACACGGCTCTCTCCGCTGTCAAACGAGCTCCTCCTCCGAAGTCAGCCGGCTGCGGTCGGGGAACGACTGCGCACTTCGAAGAGTCGCTGCACGACAGAGCTACTAAGCTACCTTCCTAAAGCTTCCACGCCAGCCACCGCTCGCCTGTGCGTCGCACGGCGGTGAGGCGCCATACTCTCCGTCTCAGCCCGGCAGTAGCGTGGTTGTCCTGGCAGAAGCTCAGTGTCGGTCCGTGTCCACTGTCCATGGCCGGCGGTTAGACGGCAGACCAGCCCAGCCCAGTACCCACCAGTAACGGTTGGCAGCACTCGGGCGTTTGGGCGTTAAAACCCTACTACACCATAGGGCTCCCATGTTAAATCGATGATTTTCAGACGAGGCTGGCTCGTAATCTATGGTACATATTTTAAATCCGACTTCTGGAACAGATAGCTGCAAGCCTTAGCTACAACGTTTTTATTTATAATTTGTGCTATATTCCGGGCGTAAAGGAGTTGAATGGGCTTGGGGGTTAAAAATGTCGGAACAACCGCTGACCACTTCCAAATGCTACTACAGTACTCAAATATACACTACTTCGACTACTACTTTGTAGTAGAATTGAATATGACCGCTTCCAAATGTTACTACATGTACTGCAAATACACTACTTTGACTACTACTTCGTATATTTGCTGGCGTTTAATTCAATAAATAAAGATATAATCTATGGAACTACAAGTTATTGATAGCAAACAATACCTTGCATTTATAATAGACAAAACAATTACGATACAAATTATATCTTGTCTAATTCATTTGTGCGTTACATTCCTTACTGTTCTACCCGTTGTTCTATTACCCTGGCCCAGCCTGCCTGTGTTGCGTGTCCTCGGCGGGGACGGGACGGCCCGCTGCAGATAGGTGCCGCCGCAGCCGGCGGATTGTGTTGGCAAACAGACGCGGCATCAGCGGTGCCAGGCAATATGTGAGCCGGGCAGGCGAGCCGTGCTGAGCCGGGCAGGGCTGAGTTGAGCCGCGCTGAGCTGGACAGTGGACACTGGACAGGGCTAAACCGGGCTGAGCTACGCTGAGCCGGAGAGAGCTGAAACAAGCTGAGGTGGGATGAGGTGAGCTGAACCGAGCTGAACCGAGCTGAACCGAGCTGAACCGAGCTGAACCGAGCTAAACCGAGCTGAACCGAGATGAACCGAGCTGAACCGAGCTGAACCGAGCTGAACCGAGCTGAACCGAGCTGAGCCGAGCTGAGCCGAGCTGAGCCGAGCTGAACCGAGATGAACCGAGATGAACCGAGCTGAGGTGGGATGAGCTGAACCGAGCTGAACCGAGCTGAACCGAGCTGAACCGAGCTGAACCGAGCTGAACCGAGCTGAACCGAGCTGAGCGGCGGTGGTGGGCCCTCAGAGGACCGGAGATTATCACCTCTTGAACTTCTGTTGAATGTCATGCTCGTAGAGCTCTGCCCTGCTGAGTTCCGGGCCGGTGGGTGATGAGTTTCAGTGTGCCGAGTTCTGCCCTGCTTATTTCCGCATTACTAGGACTGATCCCGCTGCGTGAGAGATGCACGTCATACAATACACGGCATAAAATACACATACAATACACGGCATACAATACACGGCATACAATACACGGCATACAATACCCGGCATACAATACACGTCATACAATACACGGCATACAATACACGGCATACAATACACGTCATACAATACACGGCATACAATACACGGCATACAATACACGGCATACAATACACGTCATACAATACACGTCATACAATACATGGCATACAATACACGTCATACAATACACGGCATACAATACACGTCATACAATACACGGCATACAATACACGTCATCTGGATCGACGAAACGAGTGTACGTTGCACCGGCTAATGTGCTGGCGACAAAAATCGCCCGTTAAACGGCCTGACTGATTCGACTTTGCCATAAACTCGTGACAGTACACTGCATCGTCTTTAAGTTCGACCCCCCACTGGCAACATATTTAGAAACTGCTTAATAACTTATGTTTGTGTTCCTCGTATATCCCCCTCTGCCGCAGTCGCTGTATCGGTGGGCGCCTCACTCGATCCAGCCTAATCCGACCTGGCGCAGCCACTGTCTGTATCGGTGGGCGCCTCACTCGATCCAGTCTAATCCGACCTGGCACAGCCACTGTGTATCGGTGGGCGCCTCACTCGATCCAGCCTAATCCGACCTGGCGCAGCCACTGTACCAGAGACGCCTCACCGGATCGATGTCACTGTAACGGCTCGGGTCGGCGTGGCCTGGACCGCTGTGTGTCTGTGCTGTGTGTCTGTGCTGTGTGTCTGTGCTGTGTGTCTGTGATGTGTGTCTGTGCTGTGTGCCTGTGCTGTGTGTCTGTGCTGTGTGTCTGTGCTGTGTGTATGTGCTGTGTGTCTGTGCTGTGTGTCTGTGATGTGTGTCTGTGATGTGTGTCTGTGATGTGTGTCTGTGATGTATGTATGTGCTGTGTGTCTGTGCTGTGTGTCTGTGCTGTGTGTCTGTGCTGTGTGTCTGTGCTGTGTGTCTGTGCTGTGTGTCTGTGCTGTGTGTCTTGCTGTGTGTCTGTGCTGTGTGTCTGTGCTGTGTGTCTGTGCTGTGTGTCTGTGCTGTGTGTCTGTGCTGTGTGTCTGTGCTGTGTGTCTGTGCTGTGTGTCTGTGCTGTGTGTCTGTGCTGTGTGTCTGTGCTGTGTGTCTGTGCTGTGTGTCTGTGATGTGTGTCTGTGCTGTGTGTCTGTGCTGTGTGTCTGTGCTGTGTGTCTGTGCTGTGTGTATGTGCTGTGTGTCTGTGCTGTGTGTATGTGCTGTGTGTCTGTGCTGTGTGTCTGTGCTGTGTGTCTGTGCTGTGTGTCTGTGCTGTGTGTCTGTGCTGTGTGTCTGTGCTGTGTGTCTGTGCTGTATGTCTGTGCTGTGTGTCTGTGCTGTGTGTATGTGTTGTGTGTCTGTGCTGTGTGTCTGTGCTGTGTGTCTGTGCTGTGTGTCTGTGCTGTGTGTCTGTGCTGTGTGTCTGTGCTGTGTGTATGTGTGTCTGTGTGTCTGTGCTGTGTGTCTGTGCTGTGTGTCTGTGCTGTGTGTCTGTGCTGTGTATCTGTGCTGTGTGTCTGTGCTGTGTGTCTGTGCTGTGTGTCTGTGCTGTGTGTCTGTGCTGTGTGTCTGTGCTGTGTGTATGTGCTGTGTGTCTGTGCTGTGTGTCTGTGCTGTGTGTCTGTGCTGTGTGTCTGTGCTGTGTCTGTGCTGTGTGTCTGTGCTGTGTGTCTGTGATGTGTGTCTGTGCTGTGTGTCTGTGCTGTGTGTCTGCGCTGTGTGTCTGTGATGTGTGTCTGTGCTGTGTGTCTGTGCTGTGTGTCTGTGCTGTGTGTCTGTGCTGTGTGTCTGTGCTGTGTGTCTGTGCTGTGTGTCTGTGCTGTGTGTCTGTGCTGTGTGTCTGTGCTGTGTGTCTGTGCTGTGCTGTGTGTCTGTGCTGTGCTGTGTGTCTGTGTTGTGTGTCTGTGCTGTGTGTCTGTGCTGTGTGTCTGTGCTGTGTGTCTGTGCTGTGTGTCTGTGCTGTGTGTCTGTATACTGTGTTATGTCCCGACATCACCGTGCCGTCTGTCGTCATCGCCTTGTTTGCCCGGCAAGCCATCCTCGCTGTGCGTCCGACTGTGTACTCTCTGAACTCTAATGATGGCGCCTAATGACCGAGCCGCCCTCGGATGATACCCCCCCCCCCCTGCCCCGTCCCCGCCGCCGCCCCGCCCCGTCCACGCCGCCGCCCTCGCTCTGTTTCCGTCCTGCTCCCGCTCTGCATCCGTCTGTAATGCGCGCTCGTGTGTCTGTCCAGTGTTCAGCGATGCCAGGATTCGGATATGTGCCCGGATGGATGGTGGGGAATGGGGATGCTGGCTGTGTTCGCCTTACAAGTTCGCTCACTCCGTATATGTCTGACCCCCTTATTTGTGTCTGTGTTGTCAGTGGAGCTTTCTACGCCAGCCGGATGTGTAATGTCGAGCCATACCTGGCAATGGGCCCGCTTATCTCGCCTACTGACTCATCTGACCACGTTTTACTGAGGTTGCGTCCGACCCTAATGCTCTCCTGTCTTCAATGTGTCCCATCCGACTGTTAGCTTTTCGTGTCGCCCCTGGGTTGGCCGATCATCGCAGCCTGCTGTCCCTACGCTGCTATCTTCCCACCGTAGGAACCCCTCACCCTCCACCGACGCCCGCCAACACCGTGCCCACTCTGACCCCCGGTTCTCCCCGTCCGTTCCAGCCGGGCCGGGCGGCCATGGAGGCGGTACGGCCGCGCCAGCCGGCGGCGGCGGCGGCGGCGGCGCGGCAGACAAGCCGCTGAGCTCCGCCTGGGCGTCCGCTCTCGGCGCAGCCACCACCATGCAGAACGGCGAGAAACCTGGCGAGCCGGCGCGCCGCGCGCCGCGCCGGCCACTCAAGGTGCTACCGGACCGGCCGGTGCGCGCCCTCTTCTGTCTCGGCCTCAAGAACCCGCTCCGACAGGCCTGCATACGCATCGTCGAGTGGAAATATCCTTTCGGACAGTGTTGTTGTGTGAGAGGTGGTGGGGGATGTGTGTGTGGGGGGGGGGGGGGGGTGCGTTAGTGGTGGTATGTGGAGGAGGAAGTGGGGGTCTGGCGGGGGGGGGGGGGGGGGCGTTAGTGGTGGTATGTGGAGGATGAAGTGGGGGTGTGGCGTGGGGGGGGGGGGGTGGGGAGTTAGTGGTGGTATGTGGAGGATGAAATGGGGGTGTGGCCTGGGCGGGGGGGGGGAGGGGCGTTAGTGGTGGTATGTGGAGGATGAAGTGGGGGTGTGGCGTGGGTGGCTGTGGGTGGGCAGTGCAAG